>JAJLRB010001735.1:0-43721 GCA_020976825.1 Odocoileus hemionus
GGAATCAGCTCTCATCTCGAGGCAATTTGGGGTACACGGAGCAGTCCTCGAGTTGCTCTGCTGAACTTGGTACTCCTCTAGACTTGGCCCGTTGTTCTCGGGGAACCTCTGGAGTTGCCTAAAGGGAGTCAAGCCTCAGGTCGTGTTTGATGGGGAACGGGGGATGGCTCTGGAGTCAATGCAGGGGAAGCGGGCCTCATCTCGAGTTGATTTGGGGCCCATGGAGCTCCTTCGCGATGCTGGTGTGACCTCAGGGTCCCTCTCTACTTGTGACAGTGTTTTTGCGGACTGTCTCGACATCCATCAAGCAAGTCGAGGCTCCTGACATGTTTCAGGGGGCTCACGGAATTGCTCTGCATGCAGTGCAGGGGAATCGGGCCTCATCTCGCTTGGAGGGGGAAGTCTCATGGTTTTTCTCGAGTTGCGGCGGGGACCTGGGGTACATTCTCGACTTACGGCGGGGATGGCCCTTCAACCCTCGTGTTTGTTCAACGAAGTCAGGACTCCTGTCGAGTTACGAGGGACACCTCAGGAGTCTCTTCGAGGCTTGGCAGGGCAAAAGGGACGCTTCTCGAGGTGAGTCGGGAGACCCAGGGTCCCTTTCCAGTAGCCACAGGGATACTGGGATTCCTGTCAATGTTCAAGAGGAGTCAGGCTCCGTCAAATTTTGAAGCAGTGAGCTCTGCGTGCCTCTCGAGGTGTCAGAGGCATGTGAGGCATTCCGTCGAAAGGAGTCGGGGACCTAGGGCTTTCTCTAGGGACTCCACAGGTGGTGCAGACATCCCTTCAGCTTGTGAGATGAAAGACTAGACTGTATTCAAGCCACTGCAAGGAAACCCGGCCTCCTTTCGAGTCAGGGCTTCTCGGTGTATATGCCCATTGAGGCAGCAATCTCAGGGTCCCTCCCTCATACCTATTGCTGAGAGAAGCCTCCTCTTGAGGGGCTTGTGGAAAGGTGGCCTACGTCTTGAGTCTAAGCCAGGGAATCAGCTCTCATCTCGAGGCAATTTGGGGTACACGGAGCAGTCCTCGAGTTGCTCTGCTGAACTTGGTACTCCTCTAGACTTGGCCCGTTGTTCTCGGGGAACCTCTGGAGTTGCCTAAAGGGAGTCAAGCCTCAGGTCGTGTTTGATGGGGAACGGGGGATGGCTCTGGAGTCAATGCAGGGGAAGCGGGCCTCATCTCGAGTTGATTTGGGGCCCATGGAGCTCCTTCGCGATGCTGGTGTGACCTCAGGGTCCCTCTCTACTTGTGACAGTGTTTTTGCGGACTGTCTCGACATCCATCAAGCAAGTCGAGGCTCCTGACATGTTTCAGGGGGCTCACGGAATTGCTCTGCATGCAGTGCAGGGGAATCGGGCCTCATCTCGCTTGGAGGGGGAAGTCTCATGGTTTTTCTCGAGTTGCGGCGGGGACCTGGGGTACATTCTCGACTTACGGCGGGGATGGCCCTTCAACCCTCGTGTTGGTTCAACGAAGTCAGGACTCCTGTCGAGTTACGAGGGACACCTCAGGAGTCTCTTCGAGGCTTGGCAGGGCAAAAGGAACGCTTCTCGAGGTGAGTCGGGAGACCCAGGGTCCCTTTCCAGTAGCCACAGGGATACTGGGATTCCTGTCAATGTTCAAGAGGAGTCAGGCTCCGTCAAATTTTGAAGCAGTGAGCTCTGCGTGCCTCTCGAGGTGTCAGAGGCATGTGAGGCATTCCGTCGAAAGGAGTCGGGGACCTAGGGCTTTCTCTAGGGACTCCACAGGTGGTGCAGACATCCCTTCAGCTTGTGAGATGAAAGACTAGACTGTATTCAAGCCACTGCAAGGAAACCCGGCCTCCTTTCGAGTCAGGGCTTCTCGGTGTATATGCCCATTGAGGCAGCAATCTCAGGGTCCCTCCCTCATACCTATTGCTGAGAGAAGCCTCCTCTTGAGGGGCTTGTGGAAAGGTGGCCTACGTCTTGAGTCTAAGCCAGGGAATCAGCTCTCATCTCGAGGCAATTTGGGGTACACGGAGCAGTCCTCGAGTTGCTCTGCTGAACTTGGTACTCCTCTAGACTTGGCCCGTTGTTCTCGGGGAACCTCTGGAGTTGCCTAAAGGGAGTCAAGCCTCAGGTCGTGTTTGATGGGGAACGGGGGATGGCTCTGGAGTCAATGCAGGGGAAGCGGGCCTCATCTCGAGTTGATTTGGGGCCCATGGAGCTCCTTCGCGATGCTGGTGTGACCTCAGGGTCCCTCTCTACTTGTGACAGTGTTTTTGCGGACTGTCTCGACATCCATCAAGCAAGTCGAGGCTCCTGACATGTTTCAGGGGGCTCACGGAATTGCTCTGCATGCAGTGCAGGGGAATCGGGCCTCATCTCGCTTGGAGGGGGAAGTCTCATGGTTTTTCTCGAGTTGCGGCGGGGACCTGGGGTACATTCTCGACTTACGGCGGGGATGGCCCTTCAACCCTCGTGTTTGTTCAACGAAGTCAGGACTCCTGTCGAGTTACGAGGGACACCTCAGGAGTCTCTTCGAGGCTTGGCAGGGCAAAAGGAACGCTTCTCGAGGTGAGTCGGGAGACCCAGGGTCCCTTTCCAGTAGCCACAGGGATACTGGGATTCCTGTCAATGTTCAAGAGGAGTCAGGCTCCGTCAAATTTTGAAGCAGTGAGCTCTGCGTGCCTCTCGAGGTGTCAGAGGCATGTGAGGCATTCCGTCGAAAGGAGTCGGGGACCTAGGGCTTTCTCTAGGGACTCCACAGGTGGTGCAGACATCCCTTCAGCTTGTGAGATGAAAGACTAGACTGTATTCAAGCCACTGCAAGGAAAGCCGGCCTCCTTTCGAGTCAGGGCTTCTCGGTGTATATGCCCATTGAGGCAGCAATCTCAGGGTCCCTCCCTCATACCTATTGCTGAGAGAAGCCTCCTCTTGAGGGGCTTGTGGAAAGGTGGCCTACGTCTTGAGTCTAAGCCAGGGAATCAGCTCTCATCTCGAGGCAATTTGGGGTACACGGAGCAGTCCTCGAGTTGCTCTGCTGAACTTGGTACTCCTCTAGACTTGGCCCGTTGTTCTCGGGGAACCTCTGGAGTTGCCTAAAGGGAGTCAAGCCTCAGGTCGTGTTTGATGGGGAACGGGGGATGGCTCTGGAGTCAATGCAGGGGAAGCGGGCCTCATCTCGAGTTGATTTGGGGCCCATGGAGCTCCTTCGCGATGCTGGTGTGACCTCAGGGTCCCTCTCTACTTGTGACAGTGTTTTTGCGGACTGTCTCGACATCCATCAAGCAAGTCGAGGCTCCTGACATGTTTCAGGGGGCTCACGGAATTGCTCTGCATGCAGTGCAGGGGAATCGGGCCTCATCTCGCTTGGAGGGGGAAGTCTCATGGTTTTTCTCGAGTTGCGGCGGGGACCTGGGGTACATTCTCGACTTACGGCGGGGATGGCCCTTCAACCCTCGTGTTGGTTCAACGAAGTCAGGACTCCTGTCGAGTTACGAGGGACACCTCAGGAGTCTCTTCGAGGCTTGGCAGGGCAAAAGGAACGCTTCTCGAGGTGAGTCGGGAGACCCAGGGTCCCTTTCCAGTAGCCACAGGGATACTGGGATTCCTGTCAATGTTCAAGAGGAGTCAGGCTCCGTCAAATTTTGAAGCAGTGAGCTCTGCGTGCCTCTCGAGGTGTCAGAGGCATGTGAGGCATTCCGTCGAAAGGAGTCGGGGACCTAGGGCTTTCTCTAGGGACTCCACAGGTGGTGCAGACATCCCTTCAGCTTGTGAGATGAAAGACTAGACTGTATTCAAGCCACTGCAAGGAAAGCCGGCCTCCTTTCGAGTCAGGGCTTCTCGGTGTATATGCCCATTGAGGCAGCAATCTCAGGGTCCCTCCCTCATACCTATTGCTGAGAGAAGCCTCCTCTTGAGGGGCTTGTGGAAAGGTGGCCTACGTCTTGAGTCTAAGCCAGGGAATCAGCTCTCATCTCGAGGCAATTTGGGGTGACACGGAGTCAGTCCTCGATTTTCTCTGCTGAAGCTGGTACTCCTCTAGACTTGGCCCATGTTTCTCGGAACCTCTGAGTTGCCTAAAGGGAGTCAAGCCTCAGGTAGTTTTGATGGAGAACGGGAGGGAAGGCTCTGGAGTCAATGCAGGGGAAGCGTGCCTCATCTCGAGTTGATTTTGGGGCCCATTGAGCTCCTTTCCGCAAAGGCTGGTGTGACGCTAATGGTCGCTTGCCTCTCTACCTTGTAGACGAGTGTTTTTTGTGGACCTGTTCGCTCAGAGCAACCATGTCAAGCAAGTCGAGTGCTCCTGAACATGTTTCAGGGGGCTCACGGAAATTGCTCTGGGGCATGCAGTGTAATAAGGCAGGGAAGTGTCGGGCTTCATGCTCTGTCTTGGGAGGGGGAAGAGAGTCTCAGCTAGAAACGGTTCTTCTCGGATTTGCGGCGAGGGACGTCTGAGGTTACATTCTTCGATCTTACGTAACGCGGGGAGTGGGTCCCTTACAAATCCTGCGTGCTTCTTTCAAACGAAGTCAGGATCTCGCATGTCGAAGTTTATCGAAGGGACAACCTACCTCAGGAGTCTGCTTTCGAAGGCTTTGGCAGAGGGCAAAAAGGTACTAGCTTCTCGAGGTGAGGTCGTGAGACACCCGCAGGTCCGCTTTTCGCAGTAGGCCCCAAAGGATATCAAGAAAAAAAAAAATTTTTACTGAGGAATCCATGTCGAGATGTTCAAGAGAGTCAGTTAGGCTCGCGTCCAAATATTGAAGCATTTGGAGGGCTCACTAGCGTGTGCGGCTCTTCCTAGGTGTCATAGGCATGGTGGAGGGGGGCAATTTCTCGTCGGAAATGAGTCGGGGACTCTGAGGCCTTTCTCTTATGGGACACCAGCTAGGTTGTGGCAGAAGACTATTTCTCCTTCAGTTACCTTGTGAGATGAGAAGACTGATCTGTATTCAAGCCGACTGCAAGGAAAGCCCGCCGTCTCTTTCGAGAGTCAGGGCTTCATCTCGGTGTAATATGGCCGATCACTGAGTGCAGCAAGTCACAGGGGTCTTCATCCGCTCATTACCTTATTGCTGGAGTATAAGCCAGATCCTCTTGAGGGGTCTTGTGGAAAAGAGTTAGGCCTACGTCTTGGAGTCTAAGCCAGTGCGGAGTATCAAGCTCTCATCTCGAGGCAATTTTTGTGGGTTGATTATGTATTATAAATTTTTTTTTAAAAGTGTACAATCTGTAAGCAGTCCTCGAGTTGCTCTGCTGAACTTGGTAGGCTCCTCTAGACTATGACGCCCGTTGTTCTCGGGGAATCCTCTGGGAGTTGCCCCTTAAAGGGAGTCAACATAAAGCCTCAGGTCGTGTTTGAACATGGGCGGAGCACGGGGCGATGGCTCTAGGAGTACAATGCAGGGGAAGCGGTAGCCTCATCTATATCTCGAGTTGATTTGGGGGCCCATGGAGCTCCTTCGCCAATGCTGGTGTGACCTCAGGGTCCCTCTCTACTTGTGACAGTGTTTTTTGCGGACTGCACTCTCGACATCCATCAAGCAAGTCGAGTGCTCCCCCTGACTCTGTTTCAGGGGGCTCACGGAATTGCTCCTGCAATGCAGTGCAGGGAATCGGGCTCTCATCTCGCTTTGGAGGGGAACAGTGCTCATGGTTTTTTCTCAATCTCCTGAGTTTGCGTGGCGGCTGGGGACCTGGGGTACATTCTCCGACTTTACGGCGGGGGGATGGCCCTTCAACCCTCGTGTTTGGTTCAACGAAGTCAGGACTCCTGTCGAGTTACGAGGGACACCTCAGGAGTCTCTTCTGAGGCTTGGCAGGGCAAAAGGGACGCTTCTCTCGAGGTGTCAGTCGGGGGAGACCCACAGGGTTCCCTTTTCCAGTAGCCACAGGGATACTGGGATTCCTGTCAATGTTCAATGAGGGGAGTCAGTGCTCCGTCAAATTTGAAGCAGTGAGCTCTGCGATGCCCCCTCTGTCGAGGTGTCAGAGGCATGTGAGGCAATTCCGTCCGAAAAAGGATCGGTGGATTGCTAGGGCTTTCTCTAGGGACTTCCACAGGGTGGGTGCTTAGACATCCCTGTTCTTTTTCAGCTTGTGTGAGAGATGAAAGACTAGACTGTATTTCAAGCCACTGGCAAGGAAACCCTGGCCTCCCTTTCGAGTCAGGGCTTCTCGGTGGTTATGCCCCTTTTATTGAGGGCAGAGCATAATTCCTCAGGGTCCCTCCCTCATACCTATTGCTGAGAGAAGCCTCCTCTTTGAGGGGTTGCTTATAGTTGTGGAAAGGTGGCCTATCGTCTTGAGGTCTTAAGCCAGGGAAGATCAGCTCCATTCATGCTCGAGGCAATTTGGGGTACACGGAGGCAGCAGTCCTCGAGTTGCTCTGCTGAAAAAACTTGTGTACTCCTCTAGACTTGGCCTCCGTTGTAGTCTCGTATGGAACCTCTGGAGTTGCCTAAAGGGGAGTCAAGTGCTCAGGGTCGTGTTTTGATGGGGAACGGGGGAGATGGCTCTGGAGGTCAATGCAGGGCTCTTTAAAAGCTGGGGGCCTCCATTCTCGAGTTTGATTTGGGGCCCATGGGAGCTCCTTCGCCCGATGCTGGTGTGACCTCAGGGTCTTTCCTCTCTACTTGGTGACAGTTGTTATTTTAGCTTTGCAGACTGTCTCGACATCCATCAAGCAAGTCGACGTGACTATTCATGAAATGTTTCAGGGGGCGGCTCAGGGCGAGAAAGGTTAGAGGGCTCAGCGGAATTTTGCTTGCAAGGCTAGGTGAGGGTGGAAAATCGTGGACTTCATCTCGCTGGGATGGGGATAGTCTCTATGGTCATTTGCTTCCTGTCAGTTGCGGCTTTGGGGGTGGGTGAGGGCGGGGAGAGCACTGGCGAAGGTACATTCTTCGGACTTAACGGCGGGATGGATCGGGATGGCCTACCTTCTGAAAACCTCGTGTTTGTTCAACAGAAGTCAGGGACTTCCTGTGAGTTACGAGGGACAGACCTCAGGAGTGCTCCTGGGGCTTTTTTCTTCTTAGGCAGGGCAAAAGGAACGCTTCTCGAGGTGAGTCGGGAGACCCAGGGTCCCTTTCCAGTAGCCACAGGGATACTGGGATTCCTGTCAATGTTCAAGAGGAGTCAGGCTCCGTCAAATTTTGAAGCAGTGAGCTCTGCGTGCCTCTCGAGGTGTCAGAGGCATGTGAGGCATTCCGTCGAAAGGAGTCGGGGACCTAGGGCTTTCTCTAGGGACTCCACAGGTGGTGCAGACATCCCTTCAGCTTGTGAGATGAAAGACTAGACTGTATTCAAGCCACTGCAAGGAAAGCCGGCCTCCTTTCGAGTCAGGGCTTCTCGGTGTATATGCCCATTGAGGCAGCAATCTCAGGGTCCCTCCCTCATACCTATTGCTGAGAGAAGCCTCCTCTTGAGGGGCTTGTGGAAAGGTGGCCTACGTCTTGAGTCTAAGCCAGGGAATCAGCTCTCATCTCGAGGCAATTTGGGGTACACGGAGCAGTCCTCGAGTTGCTCTGCTGAACTTGGTACTCCTCTAGACTTGTGCCCGTTGTTCTCGGGGAATCCGCTTCTGTCGGCTGCAGAGAGAGGGAATCAAGCCTCAGGTCGTGTTTGATGGGAGAAAGGAGGGAGAGGCATTGGAGTCATGCAGGGGAAGCGGGCCTCATCTCGAGTTGATTTAGAGAGGCCCATGGAGATCTATCGCAGATGCTGGTGTGACCTCAGGGTTCCCTCTCTACTTTGTGACGAAGTGTTGTGTGAAATCTTCATGAAGACAGTGTTTTTGGGACTGTCTCGCAGTCCATCAGAGCAAGTCGAGGACTGAAACTGACATGTAATTCAGTGTTGGTGCTCACAGGAATTGCCTCTGAATGCAAGTGCAGGGGAAATCGGACACTCTCATCGCTATGGAGGGGGAAAAAGTCTCATTGTTTTTCTCGAGTATGCGGCAAAAAGGAAAAAAGGGGAACAAAGACCTGGATAGGCTACATTCTTGACTTACGGCGGGGATGGCCTCTTAACCCACTCGTGTTATGTTCAACGAAGTCAGGACTCCTGTCGAGGATCACGTGAGGGACACCTCAGGAGTCTCTTCGAGGCTTGGCAGGGCAAAAGGGACGCTTCTCGAGGTGAGTGCAGGGAGAAACCCAGGGGACCCTTTCCAGTAGCCAACAGGGATACTGGGATTCCTGTCAAAAGAGTCAAGAGGAGTCAGGCTCCGTCAAATTTGAAGCAGTGAGCTCTGCGATGCCACTCGAAGGTGTCAGAGGCATACATGTGAGGCATTCCGTCGAAAGGAGTCGGGGACCTAGGGCTTTCTCTAGGCGAATCCACAGGTGGTGCAAAAAGACATCCCTTCACCTTGTGAGATGAAAGACATAGACTGTATTCAAGCCACTGCAAGGAAACCCAGCCGGCCTCCTTTCGAGTCAGGGTTCTCGGTGTATATGCCCATTGAGGCAGCAATCTCAGGGTCCCTCCCTACCTATACCTATTGCTGAGAGAAAAAAACCTCCTCTTGAGGGCTTGTGGAAAGGTGGGCCTACGTCTTGAGGTCTAAGCCCAGGGAATCAGCTCTCATCTCGAGCAATTTGGGGTACACGGAGGCAGTCCTCGAGTTGCTCTGCTGAACTTGGTACTCCTCTAGACCTTGGGGTTTCGTTGTTCTCGGGAGAACCTCTGGAGTTGCCTAAAGGGAGTCAAGCCTCAGGTCGTGTTTGATGGTGGAAGGGGGGATGGCTCTGGAGTCAATGCAGGGGAAGCGGGGCCTCATCTCGAGTTGATTTGGGGCCCATGGAGCTCCTTCGCCCCGATGGCTGGTGTGACCTCAGGGTCCCTCTCCTACTTGTGACAGTGTTTGTTGCGGACTGTCTCGACATCCATCAAGCAAGTCGAGGCTCCTGACATGTTTCAGGGGGCTCACGGATTGCTCTGCATGCAGTGCAGGGGAAATCGGCTTCATCTCGCTTGGAGGGGGACGTCTCATGGTTTTATTTCTCGAGTTCGGCGGGGACCTGTGGGTACATTCTCGACTTACGGGTTTAAAGGGGATGGCCCTTCAACCCTCGTGTTTGTTCAACACGACGAAGTCAGGACTCCTGTCGATTTACGAGGGACACCTCAGGAGTCTCTTCGAGGCTTGGCAGGGCAAAAAGGGACGCTTTCTCGAGGTGAGTCGGGGAGACCCAGGTGGTCCCTTTCCAGTAGCCACAGGGATTCTGGATTCCTGTCAATGTTCAAGAGGAGTCAGGCTCCAGTCAAATTTTGAAGAGTGCAGTGAGCTCTGCGTGCCTCTCGTAGGTGTCAGAGGCATGAGAGGCATTCCGTCGAAAGGAGTCGGCGGCCTAGGGCTTTCTCCTAGGGACTCCACAGGTGGTGCAAGGACATCCCTTCACCTTGTGAGATAAAGACTAGACTGTATTCAAGCCACTGCAAGGTGAAACCCGGCCTCCTTTCGAGTCAGGTCTTCTCGGTGTATATGCCCATTTGAGGCAGCAATCTCAGGGTCCCTCCTCATACCTATTGCTGAGAGAAGCCTCCTCTTGAGGGGCTTGTGGAAAGGTGGCCTACGTCTTGAGTCTAAGCCAGGGAATCAGCTCTCATCTCGAGGCAATTTGGGTGTACACGGAGCAGTCCTCGAGTTGCTCCTGTTGAAATCTTGGTACTCTCTAGACTTGGCCCGTTGTTCTCGGGGAACCTCTGGAGTTGCCTAAAAAGAGTCAAGCCTCAGGTCGTGTTTGATGGGGAACGGGGGATGGCTCTGGAGTCAATGCAGGGAAAGCGGGCCTGGGTCTCATCTCGAGTTGATTTGGAGGCCCATGGAGGCTCCTTCGCAATGCTGGTTGACCTTCAGGGTCCCTCTCTAACTTGTGACAGTGTTTTTGCGGATTGTCTCGGACATCCATCAAGCAAGTCGAGGCTCCTGACATGTTTCAGGGGCTCACGGAATTGCTCTGCAAGCAGTACAGGGGAATGGGCTTCATCACGCTTGGAGGGAGAAGTCCTCATAGGGTTTTTCTCGAGTTGCGGCGGGGACCTGGGGTACATTCTCGACTTACGCGGGATGGGCCCTTCAAGCCCTCGTTTTTGTTCACACGAAGTCAGGAATCCTTGTCGAGTTACGAGGGACAACCTCAGGAGTCTCTCGAGCTTGGCAGGGCAAAAGGACTCTTCTCGAGGTGATCGGAGAGACCCAGGTTCCTTTCCAGTAGCCACAGGGATACTGGGATTCCATGTCAATTGATCAAGAGGAAGTCAGGCCCGTCAAATTTTGAAGCAGTGAAGCTCTGCGTGTCCTCTCGGTGTGTTCAGAGCATGTGAGCATTCCGTCGAAAGGAGTCGGGGACCTAGGGCTTTCTCATAGGGACTCCACAGGTGGTGCAGGGACATCCCTTCACCTTGTGAATGAAAGACTAGACTGTATTCAAAGCCACTTGCAAGGAAACCCGGCTCCTTTCGAGTCAGGCTTCTCGGTGTATATAAGCCCATTGAGGCAGCAATTCTCAGGGTCCTCCCTCATACCTATTGCTGAAGAAGCCTCCTCTGAGAGGCTTGTGAAAGATGGCCTACGTCTTGAAAGTCTAAGCCAGGGAAATCAGCTCTCATCTCGAGGCAATTTGGGTACACGGATCAGTCCTCGAGTTGCTCTGCTGAACTTGGTACTCCTCTAGACTTGGCCCGTTGTTCTCGGGGAACCGCTGGAGTTGCCCTAAAGGGAGTCAAGCCTCAGGTCGTGTTTGATGGGGAACGGGGGGATGGCTCTGGAGTCAATGCAGGGGAATGCGGGGCCTCATCTCGAGTTGATTTGGGGCCCATGGAGCTCCTTCGCAATGCTGGTGTGACCTCAGGGTCCCTCTCGATACTTGTGACAGTGTTTTTGCGGACTGTCTCTCGACATCCATCAAGCAAGTCGAGGCTCCTGACATGTTTCTGGGGCTCACGGGAATTGCTCTGCATGCAGTGCAGGGGAATCGGGCCTCATCTCGCTTGGAGGGGGAAGTCTCATGGTTTTTCTCTGAGTTGCGGCGGGGACCTGGGGTACATTCTCGACTTACGGCGGGGGGTATGGCCCTTCAACCCTCGTGTTGGTTCAACGAAGTCAGGAACTCCTGTCGAGAGTACGAGGGACACCTCAGGAGTCTCTTCGAGGCTTGGCAGGGCAAAAGGAACGCTTCTCGAGGTGAGTCGGGAGACCCAGGGTCCCTAGATTCCAGTAGCCACAGGGGATACTGGGATTCCTGTCAATGTTCAAGAGGAGTCAGGCTCCGTCAAATTTTGAAGCAGTGAGCTCTGCGTGCCTCTCGAGGTGGTCAGAGGCATGTGAGGCATTCCGTCGAAAGGAGTCGGGGACCTAGGGCTTTCTCTAGGGACTCCACAGGTGTGGTGCAGACATCCCTTCACCTTGTGAGATGAAAGACTAGACTGTATTCAAGCCACTGCAAGGAAACCCGGCCTCCTTTCGAGTCAGGGCTTCTCGGTGTATATGCCCATTGAGGCAGCAATCTCAGGTCCCTCCCTCATACCTATTGCTGAGAGAAGCCTCCTCTTGAGGGGCTTGTGGAAAGGTGGCCTACGTCTTGAGTCTAAGCCAGGGAATCAGCTCTCATCTCGAGGCAATTTGGGGTACACGGAGCAGTCCTCGAGTTGCTCTGCTGAACTTGGTACTCCTCTAGACTTGGCCCGTTGTTCTCGGGGAACCTCTGGAGTTGCCTAAAGGAGTCAAGCCTCAGGTCGTGTTTATGGGGAACGGGGGATGGCTCTGGAGTCAATGCAGGGGAAGCGGGCCTCATCTCGAGTTGATTTGGGGCCCATGGAGCTCCTTCGCGATGCTGGTGTGACCTCAGGGTCCCTCTCTACTTGTGACAGTGTTTTTGCGGACTGTCTCGACATCCATTCAAGCAAGTCGAGGCTCCTGACATGTTTCAGGGGGCTCACGGAATTGCTCTGCATGCAGTGCAGGGGAATCGGGCCTCATCTCGCTTGGAGGGGGAAGTCTCATTGTTTTCTCGAGTTGCGGCGGGGACCTGGGGTACATTCTCGACTTACGGCGGGGATGGCCCTTCAACCCTCGTGTTGGTTCAACGAAGTCAGGAGTCCTGTCGAGTTACGAGGGACACCTCAGGAGTCTCTTCGAGGCTTGGCAGGGCAAAAGGAACGCTTCTCGAGGTGAGTCGGGAGACCCAGGGTCCCTTTCCAGTAGCCACAGGGATACTGGGATTCCGTCAATGTTCAAGAGGAGTCAGGCTCCGTCAAATTTTGAAGCAGTGAGCTCTGCGTGCCTCTCGAGGTGTCAGAGGCATGTGAGGCATTCCGTCGAAAGGAGTCGGGGACCTAGGCTTTCTCTCTAGGGACTCCACAGGTGGTGCAGACATCCCTTCAGCTTGTGAGATGAAAGACTAGACTGTATTCAAGCCACTGCAAGGAAAGCCGGCCTCCTTTCGAGTCAGGGCTTCTCGGTGTATATGCCCATTGAGGCAGCAATCTCAGGGTCCCTCCCTCATACCTATTGCTGAGAGAAGCTCCTCTTGAGGGGCTTGTGGAAAGGTGGCCTACGTCTTGAGTCTAAGCCAGGGAATCAGCTCTCATCTCGAGGCAATTTGGGGTACACGGAGCAGTCCTCGAGTTGCTCTGCTGAACTTGGTACTCCTCTAGACTTGGCCCTTTGTTCTCGGGGAACCTCTGGAGTTGCCTAAAGGGAGTCAAGCCTCAGGTCGTGTTTGATGGGGAACGGGGGATGGCTCTGGAGTCAATGCAGGGGAAGCGGGCCTCATCTCGAGTTGATTTGGGGCCCATGGAGCTCCTTCGCGATGCTGGTGTGACCTCAGGGTCCCTCTCTACTTGTGACAGTGTTTTTGCGGACTGTCTCGACATCCATCAAGCAAGTCGAGGCTCCTGACATGTTTCAGGGGGCTCACGGAATTGCTCTGCATGCAGTGCAGGGGAATCGGCCTCATCTCGCTTGGAGGGGGAAGTCTCATGGTTTTTCTCGAGTTGCGGCGGGGACCTGGGGTACATTCTCGACTTACGGCGGGATGGCCCTTCAACCCCCGTGTTGGTTCAACGAAGTCAGGACTCCTGTCGAGTTACGAGGGACACCTCAGGAGTCTCTTCGAGGCTTGGCAGGGCAAAAGGACGCTTCTCGAGGTGAGTCGGGAGACCCAGGGTCCCTTTCCAGTAGCCACAGGGATACTGGGATTCCTGTCAATGTTCAAGAGGAGTCAGGCTCCGTCAAATTTTGAAGCAGTGAGCTCTGCGTGCCTCTCGAGGTGGTCAGAGGCATGTGAGGCATTCCGTCGAAAGGAGTCGGGGACCTAGGGCTTTCTCTAGGGACTCCACAGGTGGTGCAGACATCCCTTCAGCTTGTGAGATGAAAGACTAGACTGTATTCAAGCCACTGCAAGGAAAGCCGGCCTCCTTTCGAGTCAGGGCTTCTCGATGTATATGCCCATTGAGGCAGCAATCTCAGGGTCCCTCCCTCATACCTATTGCTGAGAGAAGCCTCCTCTTGAGGGGCTTGTGGAAAGGTGGCCTACGTCTTGAGTCTAAGCCAGGGAATCAGCTCTCATCTCGAGGCAATTTGGGGTACACGGAGCAGTCCTCGAGTTGCTCTGCTGAACTTGGTACTCCTCTAGACTTGGCCCGTTGTTCTCGGGGAACCTCTGGAGTTGCCTAAAGGGAGTCAAGCCTCAGGTCGTGTTTGATGGGGAACGGGGGATGGCTCTGGAGTCAATGCAGGGGAAGCGGGCCTCATCTCGAGTTGATTTGGGGCCCATGGAGCTCCTTCGCGATGCTGGTGTGACCTCAGGTCCCTCTCTACTTGTGACAGTGTTTTTGCGGACTGTCTCGACATCCATCAAGCAAGTCGAGGCTCCTGACATGTTTCAGGGGGCTCACGAATTGCTCTGCATGCATGCAGGGAATCGGGCCTCATCTCGCTTGGAGGGGGAAGTCTCATGTTTTTCTCGAGTTGCGGCGGGGGACCTGGGGTACATTCTCGACTTACGCGGGGATGGCCCTTCAACCCTCGTGTTTGTTCAACGAAGTCAGGACTCCTGTCGAGTTACGAGGGACACCTCAGGAGTCTCTTCGAGGCTTGGCAGGGCAAAAGGAACGCTTCTCGAGGTGAGTCGGGAGACCCAGGTCCCTTCCAGTAGCCACAGGGATACTGGGATTCCTGTCAATGTTCAAGAGGAGTCAGGCTCCGTCAAATTTTGAAGCAGTGAGCTCTGCGTGCCTCTCGAGGGTGTCAGAGGCATGTGAGGCATTCCGTCGAAAGGAGTCGGGGACCTAGGGCTTTCTCTAATGACTCCACAGGTGGTGCAGACATCCCTTCAGCTTGTGAGATGAAAGACTAGACTGTATTCAAGCCACTGCAAGGAAAGCCGGCCTCCTTTCGAGTCAGGGCTTCTCGGTGTATATGCCCAATGAGGCAGCAATCTCAGGGTCCCTCCCTCATACCTATTGCTGAGAGAAGCCTCCTCTTGAGGGGCTTGTGGAAAGGTGGCCTACGTCTTGAGTCTAAGCCAGGGAATCAGCTCTCATCTCGAGGCAATTTGGGGTACACGGAGCAGTCCTCGAGTTGCTCTGCTGAACTTGGTACTCCTCTAGACTTGGCCCGTTGTTCTCGGGGAACCTCTGGAGTTGCCTAAAGGGAGTCAAGCCTCAGGTCGTGTTTGATGGGGAACGGGGGATGGCTCTGGAGTCAATGCAGGGGAAGCGGGCCTCATCTCGAGTTGATTTGGGGCCCATGGAGCTCCTTCGCGATGCTGGTGTGACCTCAGGGTCCCTCTCTACTTGTGACAGTGTTTTTGCGGACTGTCTCGACATCCATCAAGCAAGTCGAGGCTCCTGACATGTTTCAGGGGGCTCACGGAATTGCTCTGCATGCAGTGCAGGGGAATCGGGCCTCATCTCGCTTGGAGGGGGAAGTCTCATGGTTTTTCTCGAGTTGCGGCGGGGACCTGGGGTACATTCTCGACTTACGGCGGGGATGGCCCTTCAACCCTCGTGTTTGTTCAACGAAGTCAGGACTCCTGTCGAGTTACGAGGGACACCTCAGGAGTCTCTTCGAGGCTTGGCAGGGCAAAAGGAACGCTTCTCGAGGTGAGTCGGGAGACCCAGGGTCCCTTTCCAGTAGCCACAGGGATACTGGGATTCCTGTCAATGTTCAAGAGGAGTCAGGCTCCGTCAAATTTTGAAGCAGTGAGCTCTGCGTGCCTCTCGAGGTGTCAGAGGCATGTGAGGCATTCCGTCGAAAGGAGTCGGGGACCTAGGGCTTTCTCTAGGGACTCCACAGGTGGTGCAGACATCCCTTCAGCTTGTGAGATGAAAGACTAGACTGTATTCAAGCCACTGCAAGGAAAGCCGGCCTCCTTTCGAGTCAGGGCTTCTCGGTGTATATGCCCATTGAGGCAGCAATCTCAGGGTCCCTCCCTCATACCTATTGCTGAGAGAAGCCTCCTCTTGAGGGGCTTGTGGAAAGGTGGCCTACGTCTTGAGTCTAAGCCAGGGAATCAGCTCTCATCTCGAGGCAATTTGGGGTACACGGAGCAGTCCTCGAGTTGCTCTGCTGAACTTGGTACTCCTCTAGACTTGGCCCGTTGTTCTCGGGGAACCTCTGGAGTTGCCTAAAGGGAGTCAAGCCTCAGGTCGTGTTTGATGGGGAACGGGGGATGGCTCTGGAGTCAATGCAGGGGAAGCGGGCCTCATCTCGAGTTGATTTGGGGCCCATGGAGCTCCTTCGCGATGCTGGTGTGACCTCAGGGTCCCTCTCTACTTGTGACAGTGTTTTTGCGGACTGTCTCGACATCCATCAAGCAAGTCGAGGCTCCTGACATGTTTCAGGGGGCTCACGGAATTGCTCTGCATGCAGTGCAGGGGAATCGGGCCTCATCTCGCTTGGAGGGGGAAGTCTCATGGTTTTTCTCGAGTTGCGGCGGGGGGACCTGGGGTACATTCTCGACTTACGGCGGGGATGGCCCTTCAACCCTCGTGTTGGTTCAACGAAGTCAGGACTCCTGTCGAGTTACGAGGGACACCTCAGGAGTCTCTTCGAGGCTTGGCAGGGCAAAAGGAACGCTTCTCGAGGTGAGTCGGGAGACCCAGGGTCCCTTTCCAGTAGCCACAGGGATACTGGGATTCCTGTCAATGTTCAAGAGGAGTCAGGCTCCGTCAAATTTTGAAGCAGTGAGCTCTGCGTGCCTCTCGAGGTGTCAGAGGCATGTGAGGCATTCCGTCGAAAGGAGTCGGGGACCTAGGGCTTTCTCTAGGGACTCCACAGGTGGTGCAGACATCCCTTCAGCTTGTGAGATGAAAGACTAGACTGTATTCAAGCCACTGCAAGGAAAAGCCGGCCTCCTTTCGAGTCAGGGCTTCTCGGTGTATATGCCCATTGAGGCAGCAATCTCAGGGTCCCTCCCTCATACCTATTGCTGAGAGAAGCCTCCTCTTGAGGGGCTTGTGGAAAGGTGGCCTACGTCTTGAGTCTAAGCCAGGGAATCAGCTCTCATCTCGAGGCAATTTGGGGTACACGGAGCAGTCCTCGAGTTGCTCTGCTGAACTTGGTACTCCTCTAGACTTGGCCCGTTGTTCTCGGGGAACCTCTGGAGTTGCCTAAAGGGAGTCAAGCCTCAGGTCGTGTTTGATGGGGAACGGGGGATGGCTCTGGAGTCAATGCAGGGGAAGCGGGCCTCATCTCGAGTTGATTTGGGGCCCATGGAGCTCCTTCGCGATGCTGGTGTGACCTCAGGGTCCCTCTCTACTTGTGACAGTGTTTTTGCGGACTGTCTCGACATCCATCAAGCAAGTCGAGGCTCCTGACATGTTTCAGGGGGCTCACGGAATTGCTCTGCATGCAGTGCAGGGGAATCGGGCCTCATCTCGCTTGGAGGGGGAAGTCTCATGGTTTTTCTCGAGTTGCGGCGGGGACCTGGGGTACATTCTCGACTTACGGCGGGGATGGCCCTTCAACCCTCGTGTTGGTTCAACGAAGTCAGGACTCCTGTCGAGTTACGAGGGACACCTCAGGAGTCTCTTCGAGGCTTGGCAGGGCAAAAGGAACGCTTCTCGAGGTGAGTCGGGAGACCCAGGGTCCCTTTCCAGTAGCCACAGGGATACTGGGATTCCTGTCAATGTTCAAGAGGAGTCAGGCTCCGTCAAATTTTGAAGCAGTGAGCTCTGCGTGCCTCTCGAGGTGTCAGAGGCATGTGAGGCATTCCGTCGAAAGGAGTCGGGGACCTAGGGCTTTCTCTAGGGACTCCACAGGTGGTGCAGACATCCCTTCAGCTTGTGAGATGAAAGACTAGACTGTATTCAAGCCACTGCAAGGAAACCCGGCCTCCTTTCGAGTCAGGGCTTCTCGGTGTATATGCCCATTGAGGCAGCAATCTCAGGGTCCCTCCCTCATACCTATTGCTGAGAGAAGCCTCCTCTTGAGGGGCTTGTGGAAAGGTGGCCTACGTCTTGAGTCTAAGCCAGGGAATCAGCTCTCATCTCGAGGCAATTTGGGGTACACGGAGCAGTCCTCGAGTTGCTCTGCTGAACTTGGTACTCCTCTAGACTTGGCCCGTTGTTCTCGGGGAACCTCTGGAGTTGCCTAAAGGGAGTCAAGCCTCAGGTCGTGTTTGATGGGGAACGGGGGATGGCTCTGGAGTCAATGCAGGGGAAGCGGGCCTCATCTCGAGTTGATTTGGGGCCCATGGAGCTCCTTCGCGATGCTGGTGTGACCTCAGGGTCCCTCTCTACTTGTGACAGTGTTTTTGCGGACTGTCTCGACATCCATCAAGCAAGTCGAGGCTCCTGACATGTTTCAGGGGGCTCACGGAATTGCTCTGCATGCAGTGCAGGGGAATCGGGCCTCATCTCGCTTGGAGGGGGAAGTCTCATGGTTTTTCTCGAGTTGCGGCGGGGACCTGGGGTACATTCTCGACTTACGGCGGGGATGGCCCTTCAACCCTCGTGTTTGTTCAACGAAGTCAGGACTCCTGTCGAGTTACGAGGGACACCTCAGGAGTCTCTTCGAGGCTTGGCAGGGCAAAAGGAACGCTTCTCGAGGTGAGTCGGGAGACCCAGGGTCCCTTTCCAGTAGCCACAGGGATACTGGGATTCCTGTCAATGTTCAAGAGGAGTCAGGCTCCGTCAAATTTTGAAGCAGTGAGCTCTGCGTGCCTCTCGAGGTGTCAGAGGCATGTGAGGCATTCCGTCGAAAGGAGTCGGGGACCTAGGGCTTCTCTAGGGACTCCACAGGTGGTGCAGACATCCCTTCAGCTTGTGAGATGAAAGACTAGACTGTATTCAAGCCACTGCAAGGAAAGCCGGCCTCCTTTCGAGTCAGGGCTTCTCGGTGTATATGCCCATTGAGGCAGCAATCTCAGGGTCCCTCCCTCATACCTATTGCTGAGAGAAGCCTCCTCTTGAGGGGCTTGTGGAAAGGTGGCCTACGTCTTGAGTCTAAGCCAGGGAATCAGCTCTCATCTCGAGGCAATTTGGGGTACACGGAGCAGTCCTCGAGTTGCTCTGCTGAACTTGGTACTCCTCTAGACTTGGCCCGTTGTTCTCGGGGGGAACCTCTGGAGTTGCCTAAAGGGAGTCAAGCCTCAGGTCGTGTTTGATGGGGAACGGGGGATGGCTCTGGAGTCAATGCAGGGGAAGCGGGCCTCATCTCGAGTTGATTTGGGGCCCATGGAGCTCCTTCGCGATGCTGGTGTGACCTCAGGGTCCCTCTCTACTTGTGACAGTGTTTTTGCGGACTGTCTCGACATCCATCAAGCAAGTCGAGGCTCCTGACATGTTTCAGGGGGCTCACGGAATTGCTCTGCATGCAGTGCAGGGGAATCGGGCCTCATCTCGCTTGGAGGGGGAAGTCTCATGGTTTTTTCTCTCGAGTTGCGGCGGGGACCTGGGGTACATTCTCGACTTACGGCGGGGATGGCCCTTCAACCCTCGTGTTTGTTCAACGAAGTCAGGACTCCTGTCGAGTTACGAGGGACACCTCAGGAGTCTCTTCGAGGCTTGGCAGGGCAAAAGGAACGCTTCTCGAGGTGAGTCGGGAGACCCAGGGTCCCTTTCCAGTAGCCACAGGGATACTGGGATTCCTGTCAATGTTCAAGAGGAGTCAGGCTCCGTCAAATTTTGAAGCAGTGAGCTCTGCGTGCCTCTCGAGGTGTCAGAGGCATGTGAGGCATTCCGTCGAAAGGAGTCGGGGACCTAGGGCTTTCTCTAGGGACTCCACAGGTGGTGCAGACATCCCTTCAGCTTGTGAGATGAAAGACTAGACTGTATTCAAGCCACTGCAAGGAAAGCCGGCCTCCTTTCGAGTCAGGGCTTCTCGGTGTATATGCCCATTGAGGCAGCAATCTCGGGTCCCTCCCTCATACCTATTGCTGAGAGAAGCCTCCTCTTGAGGGGCTTGTGGAAAGGTGGCCTACGTCTTGAGTCTAAGCCAGGGAATCAGCTCTCATCTCGAGGCAATTTGGGGTACACGGAGCAGTCCTCGAGTTGCTCTGCTGAACTTGGTACTCCTCTAGACTTGGCCCGTTGTTCTCGGGGAACCTCTGGAGTTGCCTAAAGGGAGTCAAGCCTCAGGTCGTGTTTGATGGGGAACGGGGGATGGCTCTGGAGTCAATGCAGGGGAAGCGGGCCTCTTCTCGAGTTGATTTGGGGCCCATGGAGCTCCTTCGCGATGCTGGTGTGACCTCAGGGTCCCTCTCTACTTGTGACAGTGTTTTTGCGGACTGTCTCGACATCCATCAAGCAAGTCGAGGCTCCTGACATGTTTCAGGGGGCTCACGGAATTGCTCTGCATGCAGTGCAGGGGAATCGGGCCGGGCCTCATCTCGCTTGGAGGGGGAAGTCTCATGGTTTTTTCTCGAGTTGCGGCGGGGACCTGGGGTACATTCTCGACTTACGGCGGGGATGGCCCTTCAACCCTCGTGTTGTTCAACGAAGTCAGGACTCCTGTCGAGTTACGAGGGACACCTCAGGAGTCTCTTCGAGGCTTGGCAGGGCAAAAGGAACGCTTCTCGAGGTGAGTCGGGAGACCCAGGGTCCCTTTCCAGTAGCCACAGGGATACTGGGATTCCTGTCAATGTTCAAGAGGAGTCAGGCTCCGTCAAATTTTGAAGCAGTGAGCTCTGCGTGCCTCTCGAGGTGTCAGAGGCATGTGAGGCATTCCGTCGAAAGGAGTCGGGGACCTAGGGCTTTCTCTAGGGACTCCACAGGTGGTGCAGACATCCCTTCAGCTTGTGAGATGAAAGACTAGACTGTATTCAAGCCACTGCAAGGAAAGCCGGCCTCCTTTCGAGTCAGGGCTTCTCGGTGTATATACCCATTGAGGCAGCAATCTCAGGGTCCCTCCCTCATACCTATTGCTGAGAGAAGCCTCCTCTTGAGGGGCTTGTGGAAAGGTGGCCTACGTCTTGAGTCTAAGCCAGGGAATCAGCTCTCATCTCGAGGCAATTTGGGGTACACGGAGCAGTCCTCGAGTTGCTCTGCTGAACTTGGTACTCCTCTAGACTTGGCCCGTTGTTCTCGGGGAACCTCTGGAGTTGCCTAAAGGGAGTCAAGCCTCAGGTCGTGTTTGATGGGGAACGGGGGATGGCTCTGGAGTCAATGCAGGGGAAGCGGGCCTCATCTCGAGTTGATTTGGGGCCCATGGAGCTCCTTCGCGATGCTGGTGTGACCTCAGGGTCCCTCTCTACTTGTGACAGTGTTTTTGCGGACTGTCTCGACATCCATCAAGCAAGTCGAGGCTCCTGACATGTTTCAGGGGGCTCACGGAATTGCTCTGCATGCAGTGCAGGGGAATCGGGCCTCATCTCGCTTGGAGGGGGAAGTCTCATGGTTTTTCTCGAGTTGCGGCGGGGACCTGGGGTACATTCTCGACTTACGGCGGGGATGGCCCTTCAACCCTCGTGTTGTTTCAACGAAGTCAGGACTCCTGTCGAGTTACGAGGGACACCTCAGGAGTCTCTTCGAGGCTTGGCAGGGCAAAAGGAACGCTTCTCGAGGTGAGTCGGGAGACCCAGGGTCCCTTTCCAGTAGCCACAGGGATACTGGGATTCCTGTCAATGTTCAAGAGGAGTCAGGCTCCGTCAAATTTTGAAGCAGTGAGCTCTGCGTGCCTCTCGAGGGTGTCAGAGGCATGTGAGGCATTCCGTCGAAAGGAGTCGGGGGGACCTAGGGCTTTCTCTAGGGACTCCACAGGTGGTGCAGACATCCCTTCACTTTGTGAGATGAAAGACTAGACTGTATTCAAGCCACTGCAAGGAAAGCCGGCCTCCTTTCGAGTCAGGGCTTCTCGGTGTATATGCCCATTGAGGCAGCAATCTCAGGGTCCCTCCCTCATACCTATTGCTGAGAGAAGCCTCCTCTTGAGGGGCTTGTGGAAAGGTGGCCTACGTCTTGAGTCTAAGCCAGGGAATCAGCTCTCATCTCGAGGCAATTTGGGGTACACGGAGCAGTCCTCGAGTTGCTCTGCTGAACTTGGTACTCCTCTAGACTTGGCCCGTTGTTCTCGGGGAACCTCTGGAGTTGCCTAAAGGGAGTCAAGCCTCAGGTCGTGTTTGATGGGGAACGGGGGATGGCTCTGGAGTCAATGCAGGGGAAGCGGGCCTCATCTCGAGTTGATTTGGGGCCCATGGAGCTCCTTCGCGATGCTGGTGTGACCTCAGGGTCCCTCTCTACTTGTGACAGTGTTTTTGCGGACTGTCTCGACATCCATCAAGCAAGTCGAGGCTCCTGACATGTTTCAGGGGGCTCACGGAATTGCTCTGCATGCAGTGCAGGGGAATCGGGCCTCATCTCGCTTGGAGGGGGAAGTCTCATGGTTTTTCTCGAGTTGCGGCGGGGACCTGGGGTACATTCTCGACTTACGGCGGGGATGGCCCTTCAACCCTCGTGTTGGTTCAACGAAGTCAGGACTCCTGTCGAGTTACGAGGGACACCTCAGGAGTCTCTTCGAGGCTTGGCAGGGCAAAAGGAACGCTTCTCGAGGTGAGTCGGGAGACCCAGGGTCCCTTTCCAGTAGCCACAGGGATACTGGGATTCCTGTCAATGTTCAAGAGGAGTCAGGCTCCGTCAAATTTTGAAGCAGTGAGCTCTGCGTGCCTCTCGAGGTGTCAGAGGCATGTGAGGCATTCCGTCGAAAGGAGTCGGGGACCTAGGGCTTTCTCTAGGGACTCCACAGGTGGTGCAGACATCCCTTCAGCTTGTGAGATGAAAGACTAGACTGTATTCAAGCCACTGCAAGGAAAGCCGGCCTCCTTTCGAGTCAGGGCTTCTCGGTGTATATGCCCATTGAGGCAGCAATCTCAGGGTCCCTCCCTCATACCTATTGCTGAGAGAAGCCTCCTCTTGAGGGGCTTGTGGAAAGGTGGCCTACGTCTTGAGTCTAAGCCAGGGAATCAGCTCTCATCTCGAGGCAATTTGGGGTACACGGAGCAGTCCTCGAGTTGCTCTGCTGAACTTGGTACTCCTCTAGACTTGGCCCGTTGTTCTCGGGGAACCTCTGGAGTTGCCTAAAGGGAGTCAAGCCTCAGGTCGTGTTTGATGGGGAACGGGGGATGGCTCTGGAGTCAAAGCAGGGGAAGCGGGCCTCATCTCGAGTTGATTTGGGGCCCATGGAGCTCCTTCGCGATGCTGGTGTGACCTCAGGGTCCCTCTCTACTTGTGACAGTGTTTTTGCGGACTGTCTCGACATCCATCAAGCAAGTCGAGGCTCCTGACATGTTTCAGGGGGCTCACGGAATTGCTCTGCATGCAGTGCAGGGGAATCGGGCCTCATCTCGCTTGGAGGGGGAAGTCTCATGGTTTTTCTCGAGTTGCGGCGGGGACCTGGGGTACATTCTCGACTTACGGCGGGGATGGCCCTTCAACCCTCGTGTTTGTTCAACGAAGTCAGGACTCCTGTCGAGTTACGAGGGACACCTCAGGAGTCTCTTCGAGGCTTGGCAGGGCAAAAGGGACGCTTCTCGAGGTGAGTCGGGAGACCCAGGGTCCCTTTCCAGTAGCCACAGGGATACTGGGATTCCTGTCAATGTTCAAGAGGAGTCAGGCTCCGTCAAATTTTGAAGCAGTGAGCTCTGCGTGCCTCTCGAGGTGTCAGAGGCATGTGAGGCATTCCGTCGAAAGGAGTCGGGGACCTAGGGCTTTCTCTAGGGACTCCACAGGTGGTGCAGACATCCCTTCACCTTGTGAGATGAAAGACTAGACTGTATTCAAGCCACTGCAAGGAAAGCCGGCCTCCTTTCGAGTCAGGGCTTCTCGGTGTATATGCCCATTGAGGCAGCAATCTCAGGGTCCCTCCCTCATACCTATTGCTGAGAGAAGCCTCCTCTTGAGGGGCTTGTGGAAAGGTGGCCTACGTCTTGAGTCTAAGCCAGGGAATCAGCTCTCATCTCGAGGCAATTTGGGGTACACGGAGCAGTCCTCGAGTTGCTCTGCTGAACTTGGTACTCCTCTAGACTTGGCCCGTTGTTGTTCTCGGGGAACCTCTGGAGTTGCCTAAAGGGAGTCAAGCCTCAGGTCGTGTTTGATGGGGAACGGGGGATGGCTCTGGAGTCAATGCAGGGGAAGCGGGCCTCATCTCGAGTTGATTTGGGGCCCATGGAGCTCCTTCGCGATGCTGGTGTGACCTCAGGGTCCCTCTCTACTTGTGACAGTGTTTTTTTGCGGACTGTCTCGACATCCATCAAGCAAGTCGAGGCTCCTGACATGTTTCAGGGGGCTCACGGAATTGCTCTGCATGCAGTGCAGGGGAATCGGGCCTCATCTCGCTTGGAGGGGGAAGTCTCATGGTTTTTTCTCGAGTTGCGGCGGGGACCTGGGGTACATTCTCGACTTACGGCGGGGATGGCCCTTCAACCCTCGTGTTTGTTCAACGAAGTCAGGACTCCTGTCGAGTTACGAGGGACACCTCAGGAGTCTCTTCGAGGCTTGGCAGGGCAAAAGGGACGCTTCTCGAGGTGAGTCGGGAGACCCAGGGTCCCTTTCCAGTAGCCACAGGGATACTGGGATTCCTGTCAATGTTCAAGAGGAGTCAGGCTCCGTCAAATTTTGAAGCAGTGAGCTCTGCGTGCCTCTCGAGGTGTCAGAGGCATGTGAGGCATTCCGTCGAAAGGAGTCGGGGACCTAGGGCTTTCTCTAGGGACTCCACAGGTGGTGCAGACATCCCTTCACCTTGTGAGATGAAAGACTAGACTGTATTCAAGCCACTGCAAGGAAACCCGGCCTCCTTTCGAGTCAGGGCTTCTCGGTGTATATGCCCATTGAGGCAGCAATCTCAGGGTCCCTCCCTCATACCTATTGCTGAGAGAAGCCTCCTCTTGAGGGGCTTGTGGAAAGGTGGCCTACGTCTTGAGTCTAAGCCAGGGAATCAGCTCTCATCTCGAGGCAATTTGGGGTACACGGAGCAGTCCTCGAGTTGCTCTGCTGAACTTGGTACTCCTCTAGACTTGGCCCGTTGTTCTCGGGGAACCTCTGGAGTTGCCTAAAGGGAGTCAAGCCTCAGGTCGTGTTTGATGGGGAACGGGGATGGCTCTGGAGTCAATGCAGGGGAAGCGGGCCTCATCTCGAGTTGATTTGGGGCCCATGGAGCTCCTTCGCGATGCTGGTGTGACCTCAGGGTCCCTCTCTACTTGTGACAGTGTTTTTGCGGACTGTCTCGACATCCATCAAGCAAGTCGAGGCTCCTGACATGTTTCAGGGGGCTCACGGAATTGCTCTGCATGCAGTGCAGGGGAATCGGGCCTCATCTCGCTTGGAGGGGGAAGTCTCATGGTTTTTTCTCGAGTTGCGGCGGGGACCTGGGGTACATTCTCGACTTACGGCGGGGATGGCCCTTCAACCCTCGTGTTTGTTCAACGAAGTCAGGACTCCTGTCGAGTTACGAGGGACACCTCAGGAGTCTCTTCGAGGCTTGGCAGGGCAAAAGGGACGCTTCTCGAGGTGAGTCGGGGAGACCCCAGGGTCCCTTTCCAGTAGCCACAGGGATACTGGGATTCCTGTCAATGTTCAAGAGGAGTCAGGCTCCGTCAAATTTTGAAGCAGTGAGCTCTGCGTGCCTCTCGAGGTGTCAGAGGCATGTGAGGCATTCCGTCGAAAGGAGTCGGGGACCTAGGGCTTTCTCTAGGGACTCCACAGGTGGTGCAGACATCCCTTCAGCCTTGTGAGATGAAAGACTAGACTGTATTCAAGCCACTGCAAGGAAAGCCGGCCTCCTTTCGAGTCAGGGCTTCTCGTGTATATGCCCATTGAGGCAGCAATCTCAGGGTCCCTCCCTCATACCTATTGCTGAGAGAAGCCTCCTCTTGAGGGGCTTGTGGAAAGGTGGCCTACGTCTTGAGTCTAAGCCAGGGAATCAGCTCTCATCTCGAGGCAATTTGGGGTACACGGAGCAGTCCTCGAGTTGCTCTGCTGAACTTGGTACTCCTCTAGACTTGGCCCGTTGTTCTCGGGAACCTCTGGAGTTGCCTAAAGGGAGTCAAGCCTCAGGTCGTGTTTGATGGGGAACGGGGGATGGCTCTGGAGTCAATGCAGGGGAAGCGGGCCTCATCTCGAGTTGATTTGGGGCCCATGGAGCTCCTTCGCGATGCTGGTGTGACCTCAGGGTCCCTCTCTACTTGTGACAGTGTTTTTGCGGACTGTCTCGACATCCATCAAGCAAGTCGAGGCTCCTGACATGTTTCAGGGGCTCACGGAATTGCTCTGCATGCAGTGCAGGGGAATCGGGCCTCATCTCGCTTGGAGGGGGGAAGTCTCATGGTTTTCCTCGAGTTGCGGCGGGGACCTGGGGTACATTCTCGACTTACGGCGGGGATGGCCCTTCAACCCTCGTGTTTGTTCAACGAAGTCAGGACTCCTGTCGAGTTACGAGGGACACCTCAGGAGTCTCTTCGAGGCTTGGCAGGGCAAAAGGGACGCTTCTCGAGGTGAGTCGGGAGACCCAGGGTCCCTTTCCAGTAGCCACAGGGATACTGGGATTCCTGTCAATGTTCAAGAGGAGTCAGGCTCCGTCAAATTTTGAAGCAGTGAGCTCTGCGTGCCTCTCGAGGTGTCAGAGGCATGTGAGGCATTCCGTCGAAAGGAGTCGGGGACCTAGGGCTTTCTCTAGGACTCCACAGTGGTGCAGACATCCCTTCACCTTGTGAGATGAAAGACTAGACTGTATTCAAGCCACTGCAAGGAAACCCGGCCGGCCTCCTTTCGAGTCAGGGCTTCTCGGTGTATATGCCCATTGAGGCAGCAATCTCAGGTCCCTCCCTCATACCTATTGCTGAGAGAAGCCTCCTCTTGAGGGGCTTGTGGAAAGGTGGCCTACGTCTTGAGTCTAAGCCAGGGAATCAGCTCTCATCTCGAGGCAATTTGGGGTACACGGAGCAGTCCTCGAGTTGCTCTGCTGAACTTGGTACTCCTCTAGACTTGGCCCGTTGTTCTCGGGGAACCTCTGGAGTTGCCTAAAGGGAGTCAAGCCTCAGGTCGTGTTTGATGGGGAACGGGGATGGCTCTGGAGTCAATGCAGGGGAAGCGGGCCTCATCTCGAGTTGATTTGGGGCCCATGGAGCTCCTTCGCGATGCTGGTGTGACCTCAGGGTCCCTCTCTACTTGTGACAGTGTTTTTGCGGACTGTCTCGACATCCATCAAGCAAGTCGAGGCTCCTGACATGTTTCAGGGGGCTCACGGAATTGCTCTGCATGCAGTGCAGGGGAATCGGGCCTCATCTCGCTTGGAGGGGGAAGTCTCATGGTTTTTCTCGAGTTGCGGCGGGGACCTGGGTACATTCTCGACTTACGGCGGGGATGGCCCTTCAACCCTCGTGTTGTTCAACGAAGTCAGGACTCCTGTCGAGTTACGAGGGACACCTCAGGAGTCTCTTCGAGGCTTGGCAGGGCAAAAGGACGCTTCTCGAGGTGAGTCGGGAGACCCAGGGTCCCTTTCCAGTAGCCACAGGGATACTGGGATTCCTGTCAATGTTCAAGAGGAGTCAGGCTCCGTCAAATTTTGAAGCAGTGAGCTCTGCGTGCCTCTCGAGGTGTCAGAGGCATGTGAGGCATTCCGTCGAAAGGAGTCGGGGACCTAGGGCTTTCTCTAGGGACTCCACAGGTGGTGCAGACATCCCTTCACTTGTGAGATGAAAGACTAGACTGTATTCAAGCCACTGCAAGGAAACCGGCCTCCTTTCGAGTCAGGGCTTCTCGGTGTATATGCCCATTGAGGCAGCAATCTCAGGGTCCCTCCCTCATACCTATTGCTGAGAGAAGCCTCCTCTTGAGGGGCTTGTGGAAAGGTGGCCTACGTCTTGAGTCTAAGCCAGGAATCAGCTCTCATCTCGAGGCAATTTGGGAAGGGTTACACGGAGCAGTCCTCGAGTTGCTCTGCTGAACTTGGTAACTCCTCTAGACTTGGCCCGTTGTTCTCGGGAACCTCTGGAGTTGCCTAAAGGGAGTCAAGCCTCAGGTCGTGTTTGATGGGGAACGGGGGATGGCTCTGGAGTCAATGCAGGGGAAGCGGGCCTCATCTCGAGTTGATTTGGGGCCCATGGAGCTCCTTCGCGATGCTGGTGTGACCTCAGGGTCCCTCTCTACTTGTGACAGTGTTTTTTTGCGGACTGTCTCGACATCCATCAAGCAAGTCGAGGCTCCTGACATGTTTCAGGGGGCTCACGGAATTGCTCTGCATGCAGTGCAGGGGAAATCGGGCCGTCATCTCGCTTGGAGGGGGAAGTCTCATGGTTTTTCTCGAGTTGCGGCGGGGACCTGGGGTACATTCTCGACTTACGGCGGGGATGGCCCTTCAACCCTCGTGTTTGTTCAACGAAGTCAGGGACTCCTGTCGAGTTACGAGGGACACCTCAGGAGTTCTCTTCGAGGCTTGGCAGGGCAAAAGGGAACGCTTCTCTCGAGGTGAGTCGGGAGACCCAGGGTCCCTTTCCAGTAGCCACAGGGATACTGGGATTCCTGTCAATGTTCAAGAGGAGTCAGGCTCCGTCAAATTTTGAAGCAGTGAGCTCTGCGTGCCTCTCG
The DNA here is from genome assembly GCA_020976825.1 of Odocoileus hemionus. NCBI lineage: Eukaryota > Metazoa > Chordata > Mammalia > Artiodactyla > Cervidae > Odocoileus > Odocoileus hemionus. The sequence goes on from JAJLRB010001735.1 coordinate 28,002, forward strand.
AGGTGTCAGAGGCATGTGAGGCATTCCGTCGAAAGGAGTCGGGGACCTAGGGCTTTCTCTAGGGACTCCACAGGTGGTGCAGACATCCCTTCAGCTTGTGAGATGAAAGACTAGACTGTATTCAAGCCACTGCAAGGAAAGCCGGCCTCCTTTCGAGTCAGGGCTTCTCGGTGTATATGCCCATTGAGGCAGTAATCTCAGGGTCCCTCCCTCATACCTATTGCTGAGAGAAGCCTCCTCTTGAGGGGCTTGTGGAAAGGTGGCCTACGTCTTGAGTCTAAGCCAGGGAATCAGCTCTCATCTCGAGGCAATTTGGGGTACACGGAGCAGTCCTCGAGTTGCTCTGCTGAACTTGGTACTCCTGGACTAGACTTGGCCGATAGTTGTTCTCGGGGAACCTCTGGAGTTGCCTAAAGGGAGTCAAGCCTCAGGTCGTGTTTGATGGGGAACGGGGGATGGCTCTGGAGTCAATGCAGGGGAAGCGGGCCTCATCTCGAGTTGATTTGGGGCCCATGGAGCTCCTTCGCGATGCTGGTGTGACCTCAGGGTCCCTCTCTACTTGTGACAGTGTTTTTTGCGGACTGTTCTCGACATCCATCAAGCAAGTCGAGGCTCCTGACATGTTTCAGGGGCGCTCACGGAATTGCTCTGCATGCAGTGCAGGGGAATCGGGCCTCATCTCGCTTGGAGGGGGGCTAAGTCTCATGGTTTTTCTCGAGTTGCGGCGGGGACCTGGGGGTTACATTCTCGACTTACGGCGGGATGGCCCTTCAACCCTCGTGTTGGTTCAAACGATCAGTCAGGAATCCTGTCGAGTTACGGAGGGACACCTCAGGAGTCTCTTCGAGGCTTTGGCAGGGCAAAAGGGAACGCTTCTCGAGGTGAGATCGGGTGAGACCCAGGGTCCCTTTCCAGTAGCCACAGGGATACTGGGGATTTCCTGTCAATGTTCAAGAGGAGTCAGGCTCCGTCAAATTTTGAAGCAGTGAGCTCTGCTTTGCTCGTGCCTCTCGGGGTGTCAGAGGCATGTGAGGCATTCCGTCGAAAGGAGTCGGGGACCTAGGGCTTTCTCTAGGGACTCCACAGGTGTGCAGACATCCCTTCAGCTTGTGAGATGAAAGACTAGACTGTATTCAAGCCACTGCAAGGAAACCCGGCCTCCTTTCGACACGTTCAGGGCTTTCTCGGTGTATATGCCGATCATTGAGGCAGCAATCTCAGGAAGTCCCTCCCTCATACCTATTGCTGAGAGAAGCCTCCTCTTGAGGGGCTTGTGGAAAGGTGGCCTACGTCTTGAGTCTAAGCCAGGGAAAATCAGCTCTCATCTCGAGGCAATTTGGGGTACACGGAGCAGTCCTCGAGTTGCTCTGCTGAACTTGGTACTCGCTCTAGACTTGGCCCGTTGTTCTCTCGGGAACCTCTGGAGTTGCCTAAAGGGAGTCAAGCCTCAGGTCGTGTTTGATGGGGAACGGGGGATGGCTCTGGAGTCAATGCAGGGGAAGCGGGCCTCATCTCGAGTTGATTTGGGGCCCATGGAGCTCCTTCGCGATGCTGGTGTGACCTCAGGGTCCCTCTCTACTTGTGACAGTGTTTTTGCGGACTGTCTCGACATCCATCAAGCAAGTCGAGGCTCCTGACATGTTTCAGGGGGCTCACGGAATTGCTCTGCATGCAGTGCAGGGGAATCGGGCCTCATCTCGCTTGGAGGGGGAAGTCTCATGGTTTTTTCTTCGAGTTGCGGCGGGGACCTGGGGTACATTCTACGACTTACGGCGGGGGGATGGCCCTTCAACCCTCGTGTTTGTTCAACGAAGTCAGGACTCCTGTCGAGTTACGAGGGACACCTCAGGAGTCTCTTCGAGGCTTGGCAGGGCAAAAGGGAACGCTTCTCGAGGTGAGTCGGGAGACCCAGGGTCCCTTTCCAGTAGCCACAGGGATACTGGGATTCCTGTCATTGTTCAAGAGGAGTCAGGCTCCGTCAAATTTTGAAGCAGTGAGCTCTGCGTGCCTCTCGAGGTGTCAGAGGCATGTGAGGCATTCCGTCGAAAGGAGTCGGGGGGGGGACCTAGGGCTTTCTCTAGGGACTCCACAGGTGGTGCAGACATCCCTTCACTTGTGAGATGAAAGACTAGACTGTATTCAAGCCACTGCCAAGGAAAGCCCGGCCTCCTTTCGAGTCAGGGCTTCTCGGTGTATATGCCCATTGAGGCAGCAATCTCAGGGTCCCTCCCTCATACCTATTGCTGAGAGAAGCCTCTCCTCTTGAGGGGGCTTGTGGAAAGGTGGCCTACGTCTTGAGTCTAAGCCAGGGAATCAGCTCTCATCTCGAGGCAATTTGGGGTACACGGAGCAGTCCTCGAGTTGCTCTGCTGAACTTGGTACTCCTCTAGACTTGGCCCGTTGTTCTCGGGGAACCTCTGGAGTTGCCTAAAGGGAGTCAAGCCTCAGGTCGTGTTTGATGGGGAACTGTGGATGGCTCTGGAGTCAATGCAGGGGAAGCGGGCCTCATCTCGAGTTGATTTGGGGCCCATGGAGCTCCTTCGCGATGCTGGTGTGACCTCAGGGTCCCTCTCTACTTGTGACAGTGTTTTTGCGGACTGTCTCGACATCCATCAAGCAAGTCGAGGCTCCTGACATGTTTCAGGGGGCTCACGGAATTGCTCTGCATGCAGTGCAGGGGAATCGGGCCTCATCTCGCTTGGAGGGGGAAGTCTCATTGTTTTTCTCGAGTTGCGGCGGGGACCTGGGGTACATTCTCGACTTACGGCGGGATGGCCCTTCAACCCTCGTGTTTGTTCAACGAAGTCAGGAGTCCTGTCGAGTTACGAGGGGACACCTCAGGAGTCTCTTCGAGGCTTGGCAGGGCAAAGGGAACGCTTCTCGAGGTGAGTCGGGAGACCCAGGGTCCCTTTCCAGTAGCCACAGGGATACTGGGATTCCTGTCAATGTTCAAGAGGAGTCAGGCTCCGTCAAATTTTTGAAGCAGTGAGCTCTGCGTGCCTCTCGAGGTGTCAGAGGCATGTGAGGCATTCCGTCGAAAGGAGTCGGGGACCTAGGGCTTTCTCTAGGGACTCCACAGGTGGTGCAGACATCCCTTCACCTTGTGAGATGAAAGACTAGACTGTATTCAAGCCACTGCAAGGAAAGCCGGCCTCCTTTCGAGTCAGGGCTTCTCGGTGTATATGCCCATTGAGGCAGCAATCTCAGGGTCCCTCCCTCATACCTAGTGCTGAGAGAAGCCTCCTCTTGAGGGGCTTGTGGAAAGGTGGCCTACGTCTTGAGTCTAAGCCAGGGAAATTACATCAGCTCTCATCTCGAGGCAATTTGGGGTACACGGAGCAGTCCTCGAGTTGCTCTGCTGAACTTGGTACTCCTCTAGACTTGGCCCGTTGTTCTCGGGGGAGAACCTCTGGAGTTGCCTAAAAGGGAGTCAAGCCTCAGGTCGTGTTTGATGGGGAACTGGGGGATGGCTCTGGAGTCAATGCAGGGGAAGCGGCCCTCATCTCGAGTTGATTTGGGGCCCATGGAGCTCCTTCGCGATGCTGGTGTGACCTCAGGGTCCCTCTCTACTTGTGACAGTGTTTTTGCGGACTGTCTCGACATCCATCAAGCAAGTCGAGGCTCCTGACATGTTTCAGGGGGCTCACGGAATTGCTCTGCATGCAGTGCAGGGGAATCGGGCCTCATCTCGCTTGGAGGGGGAAGTCTCATTGTTTTTCTCGAGTTGCGGCGGGGACCTGGGGTACATTCTCGACTTACGGCGGGGATGGCCCTTCAAACCCTCGTGTTCGGTTTTGTGTTTGGTTCAACGAAGTCAGGACTCCTGTCGAGTTACGAGGGACACCTCAGGAGTCTCTTCGAGGCTTGGCAGGGCAAAAGGGACGCTTCTCGAGGTGAGTCGGGAGACCCAGGGTCCCTTTCCAGTAGCCACAGGGATACTGGGATTCCTGTCAATGTTCAAGAGGAGTCAGGCTCCGTCAAATTTTGAAGCAGTGAGCTCTGCGTGCCTCTCGAGGTGTCAGAGGCATGTGAGGCATTCCGTCGAAAGGAGTCGGGGACCTAGGGCTTTCTCTAGGGACTCCACAGGTGGTGCAGACATCCCTTCACCTTGTGAGATGAAAGACTAGACTGTATTCAAGCCACACTGCAAGGAAACCCGGCCTCCTTTCGAGTCAGGGCTTCTCGGTGTATATGCCCATTGAGGCAGCAATCTCAGGGTCCCTCCCTCATACCTATTGCTGAGAGAAGCCTCCTCTTGAGGGCTTGTGGAAAGGTGGCCTACGTCTTGAGTCTAAGCCAGGGAATCAGCTCTCATCTCGAGGCAATTTGGGGTACACGGAGCAGTCTTCGAGTTGCTCTGCTGAACTTGGTACTCCTCTAGACTTGGCCCGTTGTTCTCGGGGAACCTCTGGAGTTGCCTAAAGGGAGTCAAGCCTCAGGTCGTGTTTGATGGGGAACGGGGGATGGCTCTGGAGTCAATGCAGGGGAAGCGGGCCTCATCTCGAGTTGATTTGGGGCCCATGGAGCTCCTTCGCGATGCGGTGTGACCTCAGGGTCCCTCTCTACTTGTGACAGTGTTTTTGCGGACTGTCTCGACATCCATCAAGCAAGTCGAGGCTCCTGACATGTTTCAGGGGGCTCACGGAATTGCTCTGCATGCAGTGCAGGGGAATCGGGCCTCATCTCGCTTGGAGGGGGAAGTCTCATGGTTTTTCTCGAGTTGCGGCGGGGACCTGGGGTACATTCTCGACTTACGGCGGGGATGGCCCTTCAACCCTCGTGTTGTTCAACGAAGTCAGGAGTCTGTCGAGTTACGAGGGACACCTCAGGAGTCTCTTCGAGGCTTGGCAGGGCAAAAGGGACGCTTCTCGAGGTGAGTCGGGAGACCCAGGGTCCCTTTCCAGTAGCCACAGGGATACTGGGATTCCTGTCAATGTTCAAGAGGAGTCAGGCTCCGTCAAATTTTGAAGCAGTGAGCTCTGCGTGCCTCTCGAGGTTGTCAGAGGCATGTGAGGCATTCCGTCGAAAGGAGTCGGGGACCTAGGGCTTTCTCTAGGGACTCCACAGGTGGTGCAGACATCCCTTCACTTGTGAGATGAAAGACTAGACTGTATTCAAGCCACTGCAAGGAAAGCCGGCCTCCTTTCGAGTCAGGGCTTCTCGGTGTATATGCCCATTGAGGCAGCAATCTCAGGGTCCCCTCCCTCATACCTATTGCTGAGAGAAGCCTCCTCTTGAGGGGCTTGTGGAAAGGTGGCCTCCTTTTGCCAGTACGTCTTGAGTCTAAAGCCAGGGGAATCAGCTCTCATCTCGAGGCAATTTGGGGTACACGGAGCAGTCCTCGAGTTGCTCTGCTGAACTTGGTACTCCTCTAGAGGCTTGGCCCGTTGTTCTCGGGGAACCTCTGGAGTTGCCTAAAGGGAGTCAAGCCTCAGGTCGTGTTTGATGGGGAACGTGGGATGGCTCTGGAGTCAATGCAGGGGAAGCGGGCCTCATCTCGAGTTGATTTGGGGCCCATGGAGCTCCTTCGCGATGCTGGTGTGACCTCAGGGTCCCTCTCTACTTGTGACAGTGTTTTTGCGGACTGTCTCGACATCCATCAAGCAAGTCGAGGCTCCTGACATGTTTCAGGGGGCTCACGGAATTGCTCTGCATGCAGTGCAGGGGAATCGGGCCTCATCTCGCTTGGAGGGGGAAGTCTCATGGTTTTTCTCGAGTTGCGGCGGGGACCTGGGGTACATTCTCGACTTACGGCGGGGATGGCCCTTCAACCCTCGTGTTGTTCAACGAAGTCAGGACTCCTGTCGAGTTACGAGGGACACCTCAGGAGTCTCTTCGAGGCTTGGCAGGGCAAAAGGGAACGCTTCTCGAGGTGAGTCGGGAGACCCAGGGTCCCTTTCCAGTAGCCACAGGGATACTGGGATTCCTGTCAATGTTCAAGAGGAGTCAGGCTCCGTCAAATTTTGAAGCAGTGAGCTCTGCGTGCCTCTCGAGGTGTCAGAGGCATGTGAGGCATTCCGTCGAAAGGAGTCGGGGACCTAGGGCTTTCTCTAGGGACTCCACAGGTGGTGCAGACATCCCTTCAGCTTGTGAGATGAAAGACTAGACTGTATTCAAGCCACTGCAAGGAAAGCCGGCCTCCTTTCGAGTCAGGCTTCTCGGTGTATATGCCCATTGAGGCAGCAATCTCAGGGTCCCTCCCTCATACCTATTGCTGAGAGAAGCCTCCTCTTGAGGGGCTTGTGGAAAGGTGGCCTACGTCTTGAGTCTAAGCCAGGGAATCAGCTCTCATCTCGAGGCAATTTGGGGTACACGGAGCAGTCCTCGAGTTGCTCTGCTGAACTTGGTACTCCTCTAGACTTGGCCCGTTGTTCTCGGGGAACCTCTGGAGTTGCCTAAAGGGAGTCAAGCCTCAGGTCGTGTTTGATGGGGAACGGGGGATGGCTCTGGAGTCAATGCAGGGGAAGCGGGCCTCATCTCGAGTTGATTTGGGGCCCATGGAGCTCCTTCGCGATGCTGGTGTGACCTCAGGGTCCCTCTCTACTTGTGACAGTGTTTTTGCGGACTGTCTCGACATCCATCAAGCAAGTCGAGGCTCCTGACATGTTTTCAGGGGGCTCACGGAATTGCTCTGCATGCAGTGCAGGGGAATCGGGCCTCATCTCGCTTGGAGGGGGAAGTCTCATGGTTTTTCTCGAGTTGCGGCGGGGGACCTGGGGTACATTCTCGACTTACGGCGGGGATGGCCCTTCAACCCTCGTGTTGGTTCAACGAAGTCAGGACTCCTGTCGAGTTACGAGGGACACCTCAGGAGTCTCTTCGAGGCTTGGCAGGGCAAAAGGAACGCTTCTCGAGGTGAGTCGGGAGACCCAGGGTCCCTTTCCAGTAGCCACAGGGATACTGGGATTCCCTGTCAATGTTCAAGAGGAGTCAGGCTCCGTCAAATTTTGAAGCAGTGAGCTCTGCGTGCCTCTCGAGGTGTCAGAGGCATGTGAGGCATTCCGTCGAAAGGAGTCGGGGACCTAGGGCTTTCTCTAGGGACTCCACAGGTGGTGCAGACATCCCTTCAGCTTGTGAGATGAAAGACTAGACTGTATTCAAGCCACTGCAAGGAAAGCCGGCCTCCTTTCGAGTCAGGGCTTCTCGGTGTATATGCCCATTGAGGCAGCAATCTCAGGGTCCCTCCCTCATACCTATTGCTGAGAGAAGCCTCCTCTTGAGGGGCTTGTGGAAAGGTGGCCTACGTCTTGAGTCTAAGCCAGGGAATCAGCTCTCATCTCGAGGCAATTTGGGGTACACGGAGCAGTCCTCGAGTTGCTCTGCTGAACTTGGTACTCCTCTAGACTTGGCCCGTTGTTCTCGGGGAACCTCTGGAGTTGCCTAAAGGGAGTCAAGCCTCAGGTCGTGTTTGATGGGGAACGGGGGATGGCTCTGGAGTCAATGCAGGGGAAGCGGGCCTCATCTCGAGTTGATTTGGGGCCCATGGAGCTCCTTCGCGATGCTGGTGTGACCTCAGGGTCCCTCTCTACTTGTGACAGTGTTTTTGCGGACTGTCTCGACATCCATCAAGCAAGTCGAGGCTCCTGACATGTTTCAGGGGGCTCACGGAATTGCTCTGCATGCAGTGCAGGGGAATCGGGCCTCATCTCGCTTGGAGGGGGAAGTCTCATGGTTTTTCTCGAGTTGCGGCGGGGACCTGGGTACATTCTCGACTTACGGCGGGGATGGCCCTTCAACCCTCGTGTTGGTTCAACGAAGTCAGGACTCCTGTCGAGTTACGAGGGACACCTCAGGAGTCTCTTCGAGGCTTGGCAGGGCAAAAGGAACGCTTCTCGAGGTGAGTCGGGAGACCCAGGGTCCCTTTCCAGTAGCCACAGGGATACTGGGATTCCTGTCAATGTTCAAGAGGAGTCAGGCTCCGTCAAATTTTGAAGCAGTGAGCTCTGCGTGCCTCTCGAGGTGTCAGAGGCATGTGAGGCATTCCGTCGAAAGGAGTCGGGGACCTAGGGCTTTCTCTAGGGACTCCACAGGTGGTGCAGACATCCCTTCAGCTTGTGAGATGAAAGACTAGACTGTATTCAAGCCACTGCAAGGAAACCCGGCCTCCTTTCGAGTCAGGGCTTCTCGTGTATATGCCCATTGAGGCAGCAATCTCAGGGTCCCTCCCTCATACCTATTGCTGAGAGAAGCCTCCTCTTGAGGGGCTTGTGGAAAGGTGGCCTACGTCTTGAGTCTAAGCCAGGGAATCAGCTCTCATCTCGAGGCAATTTGGGGTACACGGAGCAGTCCTCGAGTTGCTCTGCTGAACTTGGTACTCCTCTAGACTTGGCCCCGTTGTTCTCGGGGAACCTCTGGAGTTGCCTAAAGGGAGTCAAGCCTCAGGTCGTGTTTGATGGGGAACGGGGGGATGGCTCTGGAGTCAATGCAGGGGAAGCGGGCCTCATCTCGAGTTGATTTGGGGCCCATGGAGCTCCTTCGCGATGCTGGTGTGACCTCAGGGTCCCTCTCTACTTGTGACAGTGTTTTAGCGGACTGTCTCGACATCCATCAAGCAAGTCGAGGCTCCTGACATGTTTCAGGGGGCTCACGGAATTGCTCTGCATGCAGTGCAGGGGAATCGGGCCTCATCTCGCTTGGAGGGGGAAGTCTCATGGTTTTTCTCGAGTTGCGGCGGGGACCTGGGGTACATTCTCGACTTACGGCGGGGATGGCCCTTCAACCCTCGTGTTGGGTCAACGAAGTCAGGACTCCTGTCGAGTTACGAGGGACACCTCAGGAGTCTCTTCGAGGCTTGGCAGGGCAAAAGGAACGCTTCTCGAGGTGAGTCGGGAGACCCAGGGTCCCTTTCCAGTAGCCACAGGGATACTGGGATTCCTGTCAATGTTCAAGAGGAGTCAGGCTCCGTCAAATTTTGAAGCAGTGAGCTCTGCGTGCCTCTCGAGGTGTCAGAGGCATGTGAGGCATTCCGTCGAAAGGAGTCGGGGACCTAGGGCTTTCTCTAGGGACTCCACAGGTGGTGCAGACATCCCTTCAGCTTGTGAGATGAAAGACTAGACTGTATTCAAGCCACTGCAAGGAAAGCCGGCCTCCTTTCGAGTCAGGGCTTCTCGGTGTATATGCCCATTGAGGCAGCAATCTCAGGTCCCTCCCTCATACCTATTGCTGAGAGAAGCCTCCTCTTGAGGGGCTTGTGGAAAGGTGGCCTACGTCTTGAGTCTAAGCCAGGGAATCAGCTCTCATCTCGAGGCAATTTGGGGTACACGGAGCAGTCCTCGAGTTGCTCTGCTGAACTTGGTACTCCTCTAGACTTGGCCCGTTGTTCTCGGGGAACCTCTGGAGTTGCCTAAAGGGAGTCAAGCCTCAGGTCGTGTTTGATGGGGAACGGGGATGGCTCTGGAGTCAATGCAGGGGAAGCGGGGCCTCATCTCGAGTTGATTTGGGGCCCATGGAGCTCCTTCGCGATGCTGGTGTGACCTCAGGGTCCCTCTCTACTTGTGACAGTGTTTTTGCGGACTGTCTCGACATCCATCAAGCAAGTCGAGGCTCCTGACATGTTTCAGGGGGCTCACGGAATTGCTCTGCATGCAGTGCAGGGGAATCGGGCCTCATCTCGCTTGGAGGGGGAAGTCTCATGGTTTTTCTCGAGTTGCGGCGTGGACCTGGGGTACATTCTCGACTTACGGCGGGGATGGCCCTTCAACCCTCGTGTTGGTTCAACGAAGTCAGGACTCCTGTCGAGTTACGAGGGACACCTCAGGAGTCTCTTCGAGGCTTGGCAGGGCAAAAGGAACGCTTCTCGAGGTGAGTCGGGAGACCCAGGGTCCCTTTCCAGTAGCCACAGGGATACTGGGATTCCTGTCAATGTTCAAGAGGAGTCAGGCTCCGTCAAATTTTGAAGCAGTGAGCTCTGCGTGCCTCTCGAGGTGTCAGAGGCATGTGAGGCATTCCGTCGAAAGGAGTCGGGGACCTAGGGCTTTCTCTAGGGACTCCACAGGTGGTGCAGACATCCCTTCAGCTTGTGAGATGAAAGACTAGACTGTATTCAAGCCACTGCAAGGAAAGCCCGGCCTCCTTTCGAGTCAGGGCTTCTCTCGGTGTATATGCCCATTGAGGCAGCAATCTCAGGGTCCCTCCCTCATACCTATTGCTGAGAGAAGCCTCCTCTTGAGGGGCTTGTGGAAAGGTGGCCTACGTCTTGAGTCTAAGCCAGGGAATCAGCTCTCATCTCGAGGCAATTTGGGGTACACGGAGCAGTCCTCGAGTTGCTCTGCTGAACTTGGTACTCCTCTAACTTGGCCCGTTGTTCTCGGGGAACCTCTGGAGTTGCCTAAAGGGAGTCAAGCCTCAGGTCGTGTTTGATGGGGAACGGGGGATGGCTCTGGAGTCAATGCAGGGGAAGCGGGCCTCATCTCGAGTTGATTTGGGGCCCATGGAGCTCCTTCGCGATGCTGGTGTGACCTCAGGGTCCCTCTCTACTTGTGACAGTGTTTTTGCGGACTGTCTCGACATCCATCAAGCAAGTCGAGGCTCCTGACATGTTTCAGGGGGCTCACGGAATTGCTCTGCATGCAGTGCAGGGGAATCGGGCCTCATCTCGCTTGGAGGGGAAGTCTCATGGTTTTTTTCTCGAGTTGCGGCGGGGACCTGGGGTACATTCTCGACTTACGGCGGGGATGGCCCTTCAACCCTCGTGTTGGTTCAACGAAGTCAGGACTCCTGTCGAGTTACGAGGGACACCTCAGGAGTCTCTTCGAGGCTTGGCAGGGCAAAAGGAACGCTTCTCGAGGTGAGTCGGGAGACCCAGGGTCCCTTTCCAGTAGCCACAGGGATACTGGGATTCCTGTCAATGTTCAAGAGGAGTCAGGCTCCGTCAAATTTTGAAGCAGTGAGCTCTGCGTGCCTCTCGAGGTGTCAGAGGCATGTGAGGCATTCCGTCGAAAGGAGTCGGGGACCTAGGGCTTTCTCTAGGGACTCCACAGGTGGTGCAGACATCCCTTCAGCTTGTGAGATGAAAGACTAGACTGTATTCAAGCCACTGCAAGGAAAGCCGGCCTCCTTTCGAGTCAGGGCTTCTCGGTGTATATGCCCATTGAGGCAGCAATCTCAGGGTCCCTCCCTCATACCTATTGCTGAGAGAAGCCTCCTCTTGAGGGGCTTGTGGAAAGGTGGCCTACGTCTTGAGTCTAAGCCAGGGAATCAGCTCTCATCTCGAGGCAATTTGGGGTACACGGAGCAGTCCTCGAGTTGCTCTGCTGAACTTGGTACTCCTCTAGACTTGGCCCGTTGTTCTCGGGGAACCTCTGGAGTTGCCTAAAGGGAGTCAAGCCTCAGGTCGTGTTTGATGGGGAACGGGGGATGGCTCTGGAGTCAATGCAGGGGAAGCGGGCCTCATCTCGAGTTGATTTGGGGCCCATGGAGCTCCTTCGCGATGCTGGTGTGACCTCAGGGTCCCTCTCTACTTGTGACAGTGTTTTTGCGGACTGTCTCGACATCCATCAAGCAAGTCGAGGCTCCTGACATGTTTCAGGGGGCTCACGGAATTGCTCTGCATGCAGTGCAGGGGAATCGGGCCTCATCTCGCTTGGAGGGGGAAGTCTCATGGTTTTTCTCGAGTTGCGGCGGGGACCTGGGGTACATTCTCGACTTACGGCGGGGATGGCCCTTCAACCCTCGTGTTGGTTCAACGAAGTCAGGACTCCTGTCGAGTTACGAGGGACACCTCAGGAGTCTCTTCGAGGCTTGGCAGGGCAAAAGGAACGCTTCTCGAGGTGAGTCGGGAGACCCAGGGTCCCTTTCCAGTAGCCACAGGGATACTGGGATTCCTGTCAATGTTCAAGAGGAGTCAGGCTCCGTCAAATTTTGAAGCAGTGAGCTCTGCGTGCCTCTCGAGGTGTCAGAGGCATGTGAGGCATTCCGTCGAAAGGAGTCGGGGACCTAGGGCTTTCTCTAGGGACTCCACAGGTGGTGCAGACATCCCTTCAGCTTGTGAGATGAAAGACTAGACTGTATTCAAGCCACTGCAAGGAAAGCCGGCCTCCTTTCGAGTCAGGGCTTCTCGGTGTATATGCCCATTGAGGCAGCAATCTCAGGGTCCCTCCCTCATACCTATTGCTGAGAGAAGCCTCCTCTTGAGGGCTTGTGGAAAGGTGGCCTACGTCTTGAGTCTAAGCCAGGGAATCAGCTCTCATCTCGAGGCAATTTGGGGTACACGGAGCAGTCCTCGAGTTGCTCTGCTGAACTTGGTACTCCTCTAGACTTGGCCCGTTGTTCTCGGGGAACCTCTGGAGTTGCCTAAAGGGAGTCAAGCCTCAGGTCGTGTTTGATGGGGAACGGGGGATGGCTCTGGAGTCAATGCAGGGGAAGCGGGCCTCATCTCGAGTTGATTTGGGGCCCATGGAGCTCCTTCGCGATGCTGGTGTGACCTCAGGGTCCCTCTCTACTTGTGACAGTGTTTTTGCGGACTGTCTCGACATCCATCAAGCAAGTCGAGGCTCCTGACATGTTTCAGGGGGCTCACGGAATTGCTCTGCATGCAGTGCAGGGAATCGGGCCTCATCTCGCTTGGAGGGAAAGTCTCATGGTTTTTCCTCGAGTTGCGGCGGGGGGACCTGGGGTACATTCTCGACTTACGGCGGGGATGGCCCTTCAACCCGCGTGTTGGTTCAACGAAGTCAGGACTCCTGTCGAGTTACGAGGGACACCTCAGGAGTCTCTTCGAGGCTTGGCAGGGCAAAAGGAACGCTTCTCGAGGTGAGTCGGGAGACCCCAGGGTCCCTTTTCCAGTAGCCACAGGGATACTGGGATTCCTGTCAATGTTCAAGAGGAGTCAGGCTCCGTCAAATTTTGAAGCAGTGAGCTCTGCGTGCCTCTCGAGGTGTCAGAGGCATGTGAGGCATTCCGTCGAAAGGAGTCGGGGACCTAGGGCTTTCTCTAGGGACTCCACAGGTGGTGCAGACATCCCTTCAGCTTGTGAGATGAAAGACTAGACTGTATTCAAGCCACTGCAAGGAAAGCCGGCCTCCTTTCGAGTCAGGGCTTCTCGGTGTATATGCCCATTGAGGCAGCAATCTCAGGGTCCCTCCCTCATACCTATTGCTGAGAGAAGCCTCCTCTTGAGGGGGGCTTGTGGGAAAGGTGGCCTACGTCTTGAGTCTAAGCCAGGGAAAGTCAGCTCTCATCTCGAGGCAATTTGGGGTACAACGGAGCAGTCCTCGAGTTGCTCTGCTGAACTTGGTACTCCCTCTAGACTTGGCCCGTTGTTCTCGGGAACCTCTGGAGTTGCCTAAAGGGAGTCAAGCCTCAGGTCGTGTTTGATGGGGGCGGAACGGGGGATGGCTCTGGAGTCAATGCAGGGAAGCGGGCCTCATCTCGAGTTGATTTGGGGCCCATGGAGCTCCTTCGCGATGCTGGTGTGACCTCAGGGTCCCTCTCTACTTGTGACAGTGTTTTTGCGGACTGTCTCGACATCCATCAAGCAAGTCGAGGCTCCTGACATGTTTCAGGGGGCTCACGGAATTGCTCTGCATGCAGTGCAGGGGAATCGGGCCTCATCTCGCTTGGAGGGGGAAGTCTCATGGTTTTTCTCGAGTTGCGGCGGGGACCTGGGGTACATTCTCGACTTACGGCGGGGATGGCCCTTCAACCCTCGTGTTGGTTCAACGAAGTCAGGACTCCTGTCGAGTTACGAGGGACACCTCAGGAGTCTCTTCGAGGCTTGGCAGGGCAAAAGGGACGCTTCTCGAGGTGAGTCGGGAGACCCAGGGTCCCTTTCCAGTAGCCACAGGGATACTGGGATTCCTGTCAATGTTCAAGAGGAGTCAGGCTCCGTCAAATTTTGAAGCAGTGAGCTCTGCGTGCCTCTCGAGGTGTCAGAGGCATGTGAGGCATTCCGTCGAAAGGAGTCGGGGACCTAGGGCTTTCTCTAGGGACTCCACAGGTGGTGCAGACATCCCTTCAGCTTGTGAGATGAAAGACTAGACTGTATTCAAGCCACTGCAAGGAAAGCCGGCCTCCTTTCGAGTCAGGGCTTCTCGGTGTATATGCCCATTGAGGCAGCAATCTCAGGGTCCCTCCCTCATACCTATTGCTGAGAGAAGCCTCCTCTTGAGGGGCTTGTGGAAAGGTGGCCTACGTCTTGAGTCTAAGCCAGGGAATCAGCTCTCATCTCGAGGCAATTTGGGGTACACGGGGAGCAGTCCTCGAGTTGCTCTGCTGAACTTGGTACTCCTCTAGACTTGGCCCGTTGTTCTCGGGGAACCTCTGGAGTTTGCCTAAAGGGAGTCAAGCCTCAGGTCGTGTTTGATGGGGAAACGGGGGATGGCTCTGGAGTCAATGCAGGGGAAGCGGGCCTCATCTCGAGTTGATTTGGGGCCCATGGAGCTCCTTCGCGATGCTGGGTGTGACCTCAGGGTCCCTCTCTACTTGTGACAGTGTTTTTGCGGACTGTCTCTCGACATCCATCAAGCAAGTCGAGGCTCCTGACATGTTTCAGGGGGGCTCACGGAATTGCTCTGCATGCAGTGCAGGGGAATCGGGCCTCATCTCGCTTGGAGGGGGAAGTCTCATGGTTTTTCTCGAGTTGCGGCGGGGACCTGGGGTACATTCTCGACTTACGGTCGGGATGGCCCTTCAACCCTCGTGTTGGTTCAACGAAGTCAGGACTCCTGTCGAGTTACGAGGGACACCTCAGGAGTCTCTTCGAGGCTTGGCAGGGCAAAAGGAACGCTTCTCGAGGTGAGTCGGGAGACCCAGGGTCCCTTTCCAGTAGCCACAGGGATACTGGGATTCCTGTCAATGTTCAAGAGGAGTCAGGCTCCGTCAAATTTTGAAGCAGTGAGCTCTGCGTGCCTCTCGAGGTGTCAGAGGCATGTGAGGCATTCCGTCGAAAGGATCGGGTGACCTAGGGCTTTCTCTAGGGACTCCACAGGTGGTGCAGACATCCCTTCAGCTTGTGAGATGAAAGACTAGACTGTATTCAAGCCACTGCAAGGAAAGCCGGCCTCCTTTCGAGTCAGGCTTCTCGGTATATGCCCATTGAGGCAGCAATCTCAGGGTCCCTCCCTCATACCTATTGCTGAGAGAAGCCTCCTCTTGAGGGGCTTGTGGAAAGGTGGCCTACGTCTTGAGTCTAAGCCAGGGAATCAGCTCTCATCTCGAGGCAATTTGGGGTACACGGAGCAGTCCTCGAGTTGCTCTGCTGAACTTGGTACTCCTCTAGACTTGGCCCGTTGTTCTCGGGGAACCTCTGGAGTTGCCTAAAGGGAGTCAAGCCTCAGGTCGTGTTTGAAGGGGAACGGGGGATGGCTCTGGAGTCAATGCAGGGGAAGCGGGCCTCATCTCGAGTTGATTTGGGGCCCATGGAGCTCCTTCGCGATGCTGGTGTGACCATCAGGTCCCTCTCTACCTTGTGACAGTGTTTTTGCGGACTGTCTCGACATCCATCAAAGCAAGTCGAGGCTCCTGACATGTTTCAGGGGGGGCTCACGGAATTGCTCTGCATGCAGTGCAGGGGAATCGGGCCTCATTCTCGCTTGGGAGGGGGACGTCTCATTGGTTTTTTTCTTCTCGAGTTGCGGCGGGGACTGGGGTACATTCCTCGACTTACGGCGGGGGGATGGCCCTTCAACCCCCTCGTGTTGGTTCAAAACAGCGAAGTCAGGACTCCTGTCGAGTTACGAGGGACAACCTCAGGAGTCTCTTTCGAGGCTTGGCAGGGCAAAA
>JAJLRB010001736.1:0-68807 GCA_020976825.1 Odocoileus hemionus
CGCTTGGAGGGGGAAAGTCTCATGGTTTTCTCGAGTTTCGGCGTGGACCTGGGGTACATTCTCGACATTACGACGGGGAGGTCCCTCAACCCTCGTGTTGTTCAACGAAGTCAGGGACTCCTGTCGAGTTACGAGGGACACCTCAGGAGTCTCTTCGAGGCTTGGCAGGGCAAAAGGGAACGCTTTCTCGAGGTGAGTCGGGAGACCCAGGGTCCCTTTCCAGTAGCCACAGGGATACTGGGATTCCTGTCAATGTTCAAGAGGAGTCAGGCTCCGTCAAATTTTGAAGCAGTGAGCTCTGCGTGCCTCTCGAGGTGTCAGAGGCATGTGAGGCATTCCGTCGAAAGGAGTCGGGGACCTAGGGCTTTCTCTAGGGACTCCACAGGTGGTGCAGACATCCCTTCACTTGTGAGATGAAAGACTAGACTGTATTCAAGCCACTGCAAGGAAACCGGCCTCCTTTCGAGTCAGGGCTTCTCGGTGTATATGCCCATTGAGGCAGCAATCTCAGGGTCCCTCCCTCATACCTATTGCTGAGAGAAGCCTCCTCTTGAGGGGCTTGTGGAAAGGTGGCCTACGTCTTGAGTCTAAGCCAGGGAATCAGCTCTCATCTCGAGGCAATTTGGGGTACACGGAGCAGTCCTCGAGTTGCTCTGCTGAACTTGGTACTCCTCTAGACTTGGCCCGTTGTTCTCGGGGACCTCTGGAGTTGCCTAAAGGGAGTCAAGCCTCAGGTCGTGTTTGATGGGGAACGGGGGATGGCTCTGGAGTCAATGCAGGGGAAGCGGGCCTCATCTCGAGTTGATTTGGGGCCCATGGAGCTCCTTCGCGATGCTGGTGTGACCTCAGGGTCCCTCTCTACTTGTGACAGTGTTTTTGCGGACTGTCTCGACATCCATCAAGCAAGTCGAGGCTCCTGACATGTTTCAGGGGGCTCACGGAATTGCTCTGCATGCAGTGCAGGGGAATCGGGCCTCATCTCGCTTGGAGGGGGAAGTCTCATGGTTTTTCTCGAGTTGCGGCGGGGACCTGGGGTACATTCTCGACTTACGGCGGGGATGGCCCTTCAACCCTCGTGTTTGTTCAACGAAGTCAGGACTCCTGTCGAGTTACGAGGGACACCTCAGGAGTCTCTTCGAGGCTTGGCAGGGCAAAAGGACGCTTCTCGAGGTGAGTCGGGAGACCCAGGGTCCCTTTCCAGTAGCCACAGGGATACTGGGATTCCTGTCAATGTTCAAGAGGAGTCAGGCTCCGTCAAATTTTGAAGCAGTGAGCTCTGCGTGCCTCTCGAGGTGTCAGAGGCATGTGAGGCATTCCGTCGAAAGGAGTCGGGGACCTAGGGCTTTCTCTAGGGACTCCACAGGTGGTGCAGACATCCCTTCACTTGTGAGATGAAAGACTAGACTGTATTCAAGCCACTGCAAGGAAAGCCGGCCTCCTTTCGAGTCAGGGCTTCTCGGTGTATATGCCCATTGAGGCAGCAATCTCAGGGTCCCTCCCTCATACCTATTGCTGAGAGAAGCCTCCTCTTGAGGGGCTTGTGGAAAGGTGGCCTACGTCTTGAGTCTAAGCCAGGGAATCAGCTCTCATCTCGAGGCAATTTGGGGTACACGGAGCAGTCCTCGAGTTGCTCTGCTGAACTTGGTACTCCTCTAGACTTGGCCCGTTGTTCTCGGGGAACCTCTGGAGTTGCCTAAAGGGAGTCAAGCCTCAGGTCGTGTTTGATGGGGAACGGGGGATGGCTCTGGAGTCAATGCAGGGGAAGCGGGCCTCATCTCGAGTTGATTTGGGGCCCATGGAGCTCCTTCGCGATGCTGGTGTGACCTCAGGGTCCCTCTCTACTTGTGACAGTGTTTTTGCGGACTGTCTCGACATCCATCAAGCAAGTCGAGGCTCCTGACATGTTTCAGGGGGCTCACGGAATTGCTCTGCATGCAGTGCAGGGGAATCGGGCCTCATCTCGCTTGGAGGGGGAAGTCTCCATGGTTTTTTCGAGTTTGCGGCGGAGGACTGGGGTACATTCTCAACTTACGCGGGGGCATTGGCCCTTCAACCCTCGTATTTGTTCAACGAAGTACGGGACTCTGTCGAGTTAAGAGGGACACCTCAGGAGTCTCTTCGAGATTGGCAGGCGCAAAAAGGAGACGCTTCCCGGAAGGTCCGAGAGTCGGCATGTGACCCAGCCTCGGTCCCTCTCTCAGTAGCTCATAACCGGTATACCGTGGGATTCCTTCGTCAATGATTCAGAATGGGAGTCAGGAGGCATCCGTCTAATTTTGCAACAGCCAGTTCGAGCTCTACTGTGTGCTGTACTTCTGAGGGGTGTCAGAGGGGCATGTGAGTCAATTCTGACTCAAAAGGAAGTCGGCGGGACATAGGGCTTTATATCTAGGAGTCATCCACTCAGGTAGTAATGCACGTCAATCCCTTCACCTGGTGAGATTGCAAACGACTAGACGGAGATTCATGCCCACATTGCAAGCGGATCCCGGCCTCGTTTCATGACGCGTCAGGCGCCTCTATCGGCTTTCATCTAGAAATGCCCATTGTGGGCTCGCAATCTCCAGCCCGGTCCCTCACCGGCTCATACCTATTGCTGAGAGAAGCTCCTCATTGAGGGTGCTTGTGCGAAATAGAGCTGGTCTACGTCTTGGAGTCATAAGCCAGGGAATCAAGCTTCCTGTCATCTAGATCGGCTATTTGGGGTACTACGGAGCAAGTTCCTCGGGTTGCCTGTTACGGCTGAACTTGGATAATCGTCTAGTCATGGCCGCCGAGGGTTCTCGCGGAACTTCTGGAGGTTGCCTGCTAAAGCGGATGTCAAGCCTCAAGGTCGTGTTTGATGGGGACAACTGGGGTGTGGCCTATGCGCAGTTCAATGCAGGGAAGCGAGGCCTCAACTCGATGTTGATTTTGGGCCCATGACTAGCACTTTTCACAATGCTGCGCTGTCGGGACCTTGACGGTCCCTCATCTATCTTGTGGACAGGGTTGTTGGCGGGACTGTCTCGACATCCATCAAGCTAGTCGGAAGGCTCCTGACAATCGTTTACATGGCACACAGGGACTCACGGAATTGCTCTGGCATGCAGTGTCAGGGGAATCGGTGTGTGTCCTTAATCTCGCATTGAATGGCCGCTTAGAAAGTAACTCATGGTTTTTCTCGAGTTGCGGACGGTGGAGGACCTGCGTCGGATGTATACATTCTCGACTTACACGGGCGGGTAATGGGCACTTCAACCCACCGTGTTTGTTCAACATGGAAGTCAGGAGTTTTCCTTGCTCCGTGTGTCCTGCAGAGACACCTCAGTGAGTCTCTTTGCAAGGTTGTCCGGCAGGGCAAACAGGGGACGCTTCTTCGCAGGTGAGTAGGGCAAGGAGACCACGGGTCCCTTATTCCCAGTAGAAAAAAAACCCAGCCAATGCGCGTATACTTGGGATTCCGCTGCCGCAATTGTTAAACGAGGAGTCTAGGACCTGTCATCAAAGTCAAAATTTGGAGCGAAACAGCGGAGCTATTGCGTGCCTACCATCGAGGTTAGTCAGAGGCATGTGAGGCATTGCCATCGAAAGGATTCGGGGACCATAGGGCCCCTTTGCTCATAACGGGGACTCCACAGTTGGTGCAGATAAATCCCTTCACCTTGTGAGATGTGAAAGACATAACGACCTGCTCATTCAAGCAACTGAATCGCCTTCGTAAACAGATATTAGTCCCCGGCCCCCTCTTTCGAAGTCAGTGCATGTTCCTCGGTGTTTATTGCCCATTGAGGCGATCTAGCGATCTCAACGGTCCCTCCCTCACTTACCTCATTGCTGAGAAAAGCCTCCTCCTTGGAGGGGGCATCCTTGATGAAAAGGTTGGGCCCACTCGTACTGGTGTCTTAAGCCAGCGGGGGGACTCAGCCTCATCATCTCTACTGGAGGGCAATTTGGTGTACAAGGAGCCAGTCCTCGATGTTGCCTCATGCTGAACTTCGAGTTAACTCGTCTAAGGATCATTGGCCCTGTTGGTTCTCCGGGAATGACCCTTCTGAAGTTGCCCTACAGTGAGAAGTCAAGCACATCAGGTCGCCTGTTTGATGTAGGGCCAGGGTCCTTCCTTCCAGAACTCACCCCGCGCCAACTGGCGAGATTCGGCTCCCACTGGGGGTCACATTGCAGGGTGAAAGTAGGCCCGCCAACTCAGAA
Source organism: Odocoileus hemionus (assembly GCA_020976825.1). Lineage (NCBI taxonomy): Eukaryota > Metazoa > Chordata > Mammalia > Artiodactyla > Cervidae > Odocoileus > Odocoileus hemionus. The sequence continues at coordinate 4,192 of JAJLRB010001736.1, forward strand.
GTTGATTTAGGGGCGCATGAACAGCCCCATGTTCGCGATGCATTGGTGTGACCTCATGGGCTCCCTTCTATACTTGTGGACGGTTGTTTTTACGGACTGTCTCGAAACATCCATCAAGCTCATGTCGAGATGCTACTGACATCGCTCTTCAGCGGCTCACGCGAATTCGCTCTGCATGCCCTACAGTTGCCAGGGGAATCTCCAGGACACCTACTCGCTCTGCAGGGGGAGAAGTCTCCATTGTATTTTACTCGAGCTTGCCCTATGGCCTGCGAGCGACCATGCCGCGGTACATTCTCGACTTTAAGGCGGGGATAGCACCCTTTCAGTAACCTTGTAGTTTGTTCAACCCGCTACAAGTCAGGAGTCCTGTTCGAGTTAAGCTGCAGTAGAGACCTAACTCTCAGGAGATCTACTTCGCAGGCTTTAGGCCCGAATAAGGGCAAATATGCGGGCTGTTTGTGTGAGCGGAAGTGGAGTCGTGAGAGACTCAGGGTCCCTTTCCAGTAGCCACCAGGGTACTGGGATTCCTGTCAATGTTCTCAGAGGCACGACCCGTCAGGACCCCTCTCGTCAAATTTTCGAAGCAGTGAGCCCCACTGCGTGCCTCCTCGCACGGGTGTCAGAGGCATGTGAGGCATTCCGGTCGAAAGGAGTCGGGGACCTAGGGTCTTTCTCTAGTCGGACTCCACAGGTGGTGCAGACTCGAACATCCCTCCCTCACTGCTTGGCGTTGAGTGAGGTGAAAGACTAGACTGTATTCAAGCCACTGCAAGGAAACAAGGGACCCGCTCCTTTTCGAGTCAGTCAGGGCTTATCTCGGTGTTTATATGCCCCCATTGAGGCAGCAATCTCACGGGTCCCTCCCTCATACCTATCTGCTGAGAGAAGCCTCCTCTGATGAGGGGCTTGTGAGCGAAAGGTGTATGGGCCTACGTTTCTTGCACGTCTAAAAGCCCGGGACAGTCAGCTATCATCTCGAGGCAATTTCCGGGGCGTTACACGTGAGCAGTCCTCGAGTTTGCTCATGTCACGTTGAACTTCGGTACTCCTCTAGACTTAGGCCCCCGTTGTTCTCGGGGAACCTCTGGAGTTGCCCCCTAAAGGGAGTCAAGCCTCAGGTCGTGTTTGATGGGGAAAACGGGGGATGGGGGGTGGCTCTGGAGTCAATGCAGGGGGAAGCGAGGCCTCATCTCGAGTTGATTTGGGGCCCATGGAGCTCCTTCGCGGATGGCTGGTGTGACCTCAGGGTCCCTCTCTAGCTTGTGACAAGTGTTTTTGCCCGGACTGTTCTCGACATCCATCAAGCCAAGTCGAGGCGCTCTGACATGTTTCAGGGGGCTCACGGAATTGCTTCTGCATGCAGTGCAGGGGAAAACAATCGGGCTTCATTCTCGCCTTGGAGGGGGAAGTCTCATGGTTATTTCTCGAGTTGCGGCTGGGGACCTGGGGTACATATCTCGAACTTACGGCGGGGATGGCCCCTTCAAACCCTCGTGTTGTTCAACGAATAGTTCAGGACTCCTGTCGAGTTACGAGGGACACACTCAGGAGTCTCTTCGAGGCTTGGCAGGGCAAAAAAAAAGGGACGCTTCTCGAGGTGAGTCGTGGGAGACCCAGGGTCCCAGAAGTTTCCAGTAGCCACAGGGATACTGGGATTCCTGTCAATGTTCAAGAGGAGTCAGGCTCCGTCGAAATTTTTGAAGCAGCCAGGTGCATGAGCTCTGCACACTGAGTGCTCTCGGTGCCTCTCTCCCCCCGGTGTCAGAGGCATGTGAGGCATTCCGTCGAAAGGAGTCATGGCCTACACGGGACCTAGGGCTTTCTCTAGGGACTCCACAGGTGGTGCAGACATCCCTTCACCTTGTGAGATGAAAGACTAGACTGTATTCAAGCACACTGCAAGGAAAACCGGCCTCCTTTCGAGTCAGGGCCTTCTCGGTGTATATGCCCATTGAGGCAGCAATCTCAGGGGTCCTCCTCATACCTATTGCCCTCCCTGGCTGAGAGAACAAAGGGATCGAGAGAAGAAGGCCTCCTCTTGAGGGGCCCCCCTTGTGGAATGGGAGGTGGCACCTACGTCTTTGAGTCTAAAGCCAGGGAATCAGCTCTCATCTCGAGGCAATTTGGGGTACACGGAGCAGTCCTCGAGTTGCTCAGCTGAACTGTGGAACTCGCTCTTAGACTTTGGCCCGTTGTTCTCGGGGAACCTCTGGAGTTGCCTAAAGGAGTCAAGCACTCAGGTCGTGTTTGAACCTGGCGGATCTGACGGGGGATGGCTCTGGAGTCAATGCAGGGGAAGGGGGGGTCCTCATCTCGAGTTGATTTGGGGCCCATGGAGCTCCCTTCCGCGATGCTGGTGTGACCTCAGGGTCCCCTCTCTACTTGTGACAGTGTTTTTGCGGACTGTCTCGACATCCATCAAGCAAGTCGAGGGCTCCTGACAAGTTTCAGGGGGCTCACGGAATTTGGCTCTGCATGCAGTGCCCAGGGGGCCGAATCGGGCCTCATCTCGCTTGGGAGGGGGAAGTCTCATGGTTTTTTTCTCGAGTTGCGGCAGGGGACCTGGCAGTACATTCTCGACTTACGGCGGGGATGGCCCTTCAACCCTCGTGTTTGGTTCAACGAAGTCAGGACTCCTGTCGAGTTACGAGAGACACCTCAGGAGTCCTCTTCGGAGGCTTTCGGCAGGGCAAAAAGGGACGCTTCTCGGCGGTGGAGTCGGCCCGAGACCCAGGGTACCCTTTCCTCGTAGCCACAGCCGGATACTGGGATTCCTGTCAATGTTCAAGAGGAGTCAGGCTCCCAATCGGTCAAATTTTGAAGCAGTTGAGCTTGTGGGTGGGTAGGTGTGGGGGGAAGCTGTGTGCGTGCCTTCGAGGTGTCAGAGGGCATCGTGAAGGCATTCCGTCGAAAGAGTAGTCGGGTGACCCCCCCTAGCGGCTTTCTCTAGGACTCCACAGGTGGGTGCAGACATCCCTTCACCTTGTGAGATGAAAGACTAGACTGTATTCAAGCCACTGCAAGGAAAGCCCGGCCTCCTTTTCGAGTCAGGGCTTCTCGGTGTATATAATGCCCATTGAGGCAGCCAATCCTCAGGGTCCCTCCCTCAAGTACCTATTGCTGAGAGAAGCCTCCTCTTGAGGGGCCTTGTGGAAAGGTGGCCTACGTCTTGAGTCTAAGCCAGGGGAATCAGCTTCATCTCGAGGCAATTTGGGGTACACGGAGCAGTCCTCGAGTTGCTCTGCCTGAACTTGGTACTCTCCTCCTTAGGACTTGGCCCGTTGTTCTCGGGAAACCTCTGGAGTTGCCTAAAGGGAGTCAAGCCTCAAGGTCAGTGTTTGGATGGGGAACGGGGGGGACGGGATGGCTTGGAGTCAATGCAGGGGAAGCGGGGCCTCATCTCGAGTTGATTTGGGGCCCATGGAGCTCCTTCGCTCGATGCTGGTGTGACTCAGCAGGGTCCCTCACTACTTTGTGACAGTGTTTTTGCTGACTGTGCTCGACATCCATCAAGCAAGTCGAGGCTCCTGACATTGTTTCAGGGGGCTCACGGAATTGCTCTGCATGCAGTGCGCAGGGGAATCGGGCCCCTCAAACCTTCTCCCTTGGAGGGGGAGGGAGTCTCATGGTTTTTCTCGAGTTGCGGCTGGGGACCTGGGGTACTATTCCTCCGACTTACGGCGGGGATGGCCCTTCAACCCTCGTGTTTGGTTCAAAAAACGAAGTCAGGACTCCTGTCGAGTTAACGAGGGGCAACACCTGTCAGGAGTCTTCTTCGAGGCCCTTGGCAGGGCATCAAAAGGCGACGCTTCTCGATCCCCCCCCCCCCCCCCCCCCCCCCCCCCCCCCCCCCCCCCCCTTTAGGTTGAGTCGGGAGACCAGGGTCCCTTTCCAGTAGCCACAGGGATACTGGGATTCCTGTCAATGTTCAAGAGGAGTCAGGCTCCGTCTTCAATATTTGAAGCAGTGAGCTCTGCGTGCCTCTCGAGGCATGTCAGAGGCATGTGAGGCATTCCTCGTCGAAAGGGAGCGAGGTGAGGGCGGGGGACCGTAGGGCTTTCCTCTAGGGAACTCCACAGGTGGTTGCAGACATCCCTTCCCCTTGTGAGATGAAAAGACTAGGACTGTATTCAAGCCACTGCAAGGAAACCGGCCTCCTTGTTCGACGTTCTAGGGCTTCTCGGTGTATATGCCCCATTGAGGCAGCAATCTCAGGGTCCCTCCCTCATACCTATTGCTGAGAGAAGCCTCCTCTTGAGGGGGCTTGTGGAAAGGTGGCCTACGTCTTGAGTCTAAGCCAGGGAATCAGCTCTCATCTCGAGGCAATTTGGGGTACACGGAGCAGTCCTCGAGTTGCTCTGCTGAACTTGGTACTCGTCTAGACTTGGCCCGTTGTTCTCCGGGAACCTCTGGAGTTGCCTAAAGGGAGTCAAGCCTCAGGTCGTGTTTGGGATTGGGGAACTGGGGATGGCTCTGGAGTCAATGTGCAGGGGAAGCTGGGCCTCATCTCGAGTTGATTTGGGGCCATGGAGCTCCTTACGCGCGATGCTGGTGTGACCTCAGGGGGTCCCTCTGCTACTTGTGACAGTGTTTTTGCGGACTGTCTCGACTGATCCATCAAGCAAGTCGAGGCTCCGTGACATGTTTCAGGGGGCTCACGGAATTGCTCTGCATGCAGTGCAGGGGAATCGGGCCTCATCTCGCTTGGAGGGGAAGGAAAGTTCTCATTGTTTTTCTCGAGTTGCGGCGGGGACCTGGGGTACATTCTCGACTTACGGGCGGGGATGGCCCTTCAACCCTCGTGTTTGTTCAACGAAAGTCAGGACTCCTGTCGAGTTACGAGGGACACCTCAGGAGTCTCTTCGAGGCTTGGCAGGGCAAAAGGAACGCTTCTCGAGGTGAGTCGGGAGACCCAGGGTCCCTTTCCAGTAGCCACAGGGATACTGGGATTTCCTGTTCAATGTTCAAGAGGAGTCAGGCTCCGTCAAATTTTGAAGCAGTGAGCTCTGCGTGCTTCTCGAGGTGTCAGAGGCATGTGAGGCATTCCGTCCGTCGAAAGGAGTCGGGGACCTAGGGCTTTCTCTAGGGACTCCACAGGTGGTGCAGACATCCCTTCACCTTGTGAGATGAAAGACTAGACTGTATTCAAGCCACTGCAAGGAGAAAAACCGGGCCTCCTTTCGAGTCAGGGCGTTCTCGGTGTATATGCCCATTGAGCAGCAATCTCAGGGTCCCACTCCCTCATACCTATTGCTGAGAGAAAGCCTCCTCTTGAGGGGCTTGTGGAAAGGTGGCCTACGTCTTGAGTCTCCGAAGCCAGGGAATTCAGCTCTCATCTCGAGGTAAGCAATTTGGGGTACACGGAGCAGTCCTCGAGTTGCTCTGCTGAACTTGGTACTCCTCTAGACTTGGCCCGTTGTTCTTCTCGGGAACCTCTGGAGTTGCCTAAAGGGAGTCAAGCCTCAGGTCGTGTTTGATGGGGAACGGGGGATGGCGTCTCGGAGTCAATGCAGGGGAAGCGGGCCTCATCTCGAGTTGATTTGGGGCCCATGGAGCTCCTTCGCGATGCTGGTGTGAGACCTCAGGTCCCTCTCTAACTTGTGACAGTGTTTTTTTGCGGACTGTCTCGACATCCATCAAGCAAGTCGAGGCTCCTGACATGTGTTGTCAGGGGGCTCACGGAATTGCTCTGCATGCAGTGCAGGGAAATCGGGCCTCATCTCGCTTGGAGGGGAAGTCTCATGGTGTTTTTCTCGAGTTGCGGCGGGGGACCTGGGGTACATTCTCGACTTACGGCGGGGATGCCCTTCAACCCTCGTGTTGGTTCAACGAAGTCAGGACTCCTGTCGAGTTACGAGGGACACCTCAGGAGTCTCTTCGAGGCTTGGCAGGGCAAAAGGAGGACGCTTCTCGAGGTGAGTCGGGAGACCCAGGGTCCCTTTCCAGTAGCCACAGGGATACTGGGATTCCTGTCAATGTTCAAGAGGAGTCAGGCTCCGTCAAATTTTGAAGCAGTGAGCTCTGCGTGCCTCTCGAGGTGTCAGAGGCCATGTGAGGCATTCCGTCGAAAGGAGGAGTCGGGGACCTAGGGCTTTCTCTAGGGACTCCACAGGTGGTGCAGACATCCCTTCAGCTTGTGAGATGAAAGACTAGACTGTATTTCAAGCCACTGCAAGGGCAAGGAAACCCCGGGGCCTCCTTTCGAGTCAGGTGCTTTTCTCGGTGTATATGCCCATTGAGGGACAAGAGCAAAAGCAATCTCAGGGATCCCTCCCTCATACTACCTATTGCTGAGAGTGGAAGCCTCCTCTTGAGGGGCTTGTGGGAAAGGTGGCCTACGTACTTTGAGTCTAAGCCAGGGAATCAGCTCTCATCCCAAGTCTCGAGGCAAATTGGGGTACATGGGAGCAGTCGCTCGAGTTGCTCTGCTGAACTTGGGACTCCTCTAGAGGACTTGGCCCCGTTGTTCATCGGGGTTGGAACCTCTGGAGTTGCCTAAAGGGAGTCAAGCCTCAGGTCGTGTTTGATGGGGAACGGGGGATGGCTCTGGAGTCAATGCCAGGGGCTAGAATGCGGGCGGAGCGGGCGGGGCTCAATCTCGAGTTGATTTGGGGGGCCATGGGTGCAGCTCCTTCGCGATGCTGGTGTGACCTCAGGGTCCCTCTCTACTTGTGACAGTGTTTTTGCGGACTGCTTCGACATCCATCAAGCAAGTCGAGGCTCCTGACATGTTTCAGGGGGCTCACGGAATTGCTCTGCATGCAGTGCAGGGGAATCGGGCTTCATCTCGCTTGGAGGGGGAAGTCTCATGGTTTTTCTCGAGTTGCGGCGGGGGACCTGGGGTACATTCTCGACTTATGGCTGGGGATGGCCCTTCAACCCTCGTGTTTGTTTCAACGAAGTCAGGACTCCTGTCGAGTTACGAGGGACACCTCAGGAGTCTCTTCGAGGCTTGGCAGGGCAAAAGGGACGCTTCTCGAGGTGAGTCGGGAGACCCAGGGTCCCTTTCCAGTAGCCACAGGGATACTGGGATTCCTGTCAATGTTCAAGAGGAGTCAGGCTCCGTCAAATTTTGAAGCAGTGAGCTCTGCGTCCTTCTCGAGGTGTCAGAGGCATGTGAGGCATTCCGTCGAAAGGAGTCGGGGACCTAGGGCTTTCTCTAGGGACTCCAAGGTGGTGCAGACATCCCTTCACCTTGTGAAGATGAAAGACTAGACTGTATTCAAGCCAAAGCAAGGAAACCCGGCCTCCTTTCGAGTCAGGGCTTCTTTCTCGGTGTATATGCCCATTGAGGCAGCAATCTCAGGGTCCCTCCTCATACCTATTGCTGAGAGAAGCTCCTACATTGAGGGGGCTTGTGGATAAGGTGGCCTACGTCTTGAGTCTAAGCCAGGGAATCAGCTCTCATTCTCGAGGCAATTTTGGGGGAGTACACGGAGCAGTCCTCGAGTTGCTCTGCTGAACTTGGTTGCTCCTCTTGACTTGGCCCGGTGTTCTCGGGGAAACCTCTGGAGTTGCCTAAAGGGAGAGTCATTGCCTCAGGTCGTGTTTTGCGATGGGGAACCCCCCCGGGCGGATGGACTCTGGAGTCGCATGCAGGGGAAGTAGGGCCTCATCTCGAGTTGATTTGGGGCCACATGGAGCTCCTTCGCGATGCTGGTGTGACCCTCAGGGTCACGTTTCTACTTGTGGTCAGTGTTTTTTGGCGGACTGTCTCGACATCATCAAGCAAGTCGAGGGCTCCTGACATGTTTCAGGGGGCTCACGGAATTGCTCTGCATGCACAGTAGGCAGGGGAATCGGGAGTCCTCATCTCGCTTGGAGGGGAAGTCTCATGGTTTTTCTCGAGTTGCGGCGCGGGGACCTGGGGGTACACATTCTCGACTTACGGCGGGGAGGGGATGGCCCTTCAAGAACCTCGTGTTTGTTCAACGAAGTCAGGAGTCCTGTCGAGTTACGAGGGACAACCTCAGGAGTCTCTTGGCGAGGATGAGGCAGGGCAAATAGGGACGCTTCTCGAGGTGAGTCGGGTGAGACGCCAGGGTCCCTTTCAGTAGCCACAGGGATACTTGGATTTCTGTCAATGTTCAAGAGGAGTCAGGCTCCGTCAAATTTTGAAGCAGTGAGCTCTGCGTGCCTCTCGGGTGTCTCAGAGGCATGTGAGGCATTCCGTCGAAAGGAGTCGGGGGACCTAGGGCCCCGCTCTCTAGGACTCCACAGGTGGTGCAGACATCCCTTCTCACCCTTGTGAGATGAAAGGGACTAGACTGTATTCAAGCCACTGCAAGGAAAACCCGGCTTCCTTTCGAGTCAGGGCTTCTCGGTGTATATGCCCATTGAGGCAGCAATCTCAGGGTCCCTCCCTCATACCTATTGCTGAGAGAGAAGCCTCCTCTTGAGGGGCTTGTGGAAGGTGGCACTACGTCTTGAGTCTAAGCCAGGGAAATCGCACAGCTCTCATCTCGAGGCAATTTGGGGTACACGGGAGCAGTCCTCGAGTTGCTCTGCTGAGACTTGGTACTCCCTCTAGACTTGGCCCGTTGATTCTCGGGGGAACCTCTGGAGTTGCCTAAAGGGATGTCAAGCTTCAGGTTCCCCGTGTTTGCATGGGGTACGGGGGATGGCTCTGGAGTCAATGCAGGGGAAAGCGGGGTCCTCATCTCGAGTTGATTTGGAGGCCCATGGAGCTCACTTCGCGATTGCTGGTGTGACCTCAGGGTCCTCTTACTTCGTGACAGTGTTTTTTGCGGACTGATACTCGAACTATCATCACATGCAAGTCGAGGTCCTCCTGACATTGTTTCAGGGGGCTCACGGAATTGCTCTGCATGCCCAGTGAGGGGAATCGGGGCATCACTCATCTCGTTGGAGGGGGAAAAGTCTCATTGTTTTTTCTCGAGTTGCGGCGGGGACTCTGGGGTACATTCTCGACTTACGGCAGGGGATTGGCCCCCCCCCCCCACTTCCCAAACCTCGTGTTTGTTCAACGAAGTCAGGACTTCCCCTGTCGAGCTTACGAGGGACACCTCAGGTAGTTCTCTTCGAGGCTTGGCTGGGCAAAAGGGACGCTATCTCGAGGTGAGTCGGGAGACCCACCAGGGTCCCTTTCCAGTAGCCACATGAGGATATTTGGGGATTCCTGTCAATGTTCAAGAGGAGTCAGGCTCCGTCAATTGGTATTGAAGCAGTGAGCTCTGCGTGCCTCTCGCAGGTGTCAGAGGCATGTGAGGCATTCACGTCGAAAGGAGAGTCGGGGACCTAGGGCTTTCTCTAGGGACTCCACAGGTGGTGCAGACATCCCTTCAGCTTGTGAGATGAAAGACTAGACTGTATTCAAGCACTGCCAAGGAAACCGGCCTCCTTTCGAGTCAGGGCCTTCTCGGTGTATACTCATGCCCCCATTTGAGGCAGCAATCTCAGACATGGTCCCTCCCTCATACCTATTGCTGAGAGAAATCGCCTCCTCTTGAGGGGCTTGTGGAAAGGTGGCCTACGTCCTTGAGTCTAAGCCAGGGAATCAGCTCTCATCTCGAGGCAATTTGGGGTACACGGAGCAGTCCCGAGTTGCTCTGCTGAACTTGGTACTCTCTCTAGACTTGGCCCCCGTTGTTCTCGGGGAACCTCTGGAGTTTGCCTAAAGGGAGTCAAGCCTCAGGTCGTGTTTGATGGGGAACGGGGGATGGCTCTGGAGTCAATGCAGGGGAAGCGGGCCTCATCTCGAGTTGATTTGGGGCCCATGGAGCTCCTTCGCGATGCTGGTGTGACCTCAGGGTCCCTCTCTACTTGTGACAGTGTTTTTGCGGACTGTCTCGACATCCATCAAGCAAGTCGAGGCTTCCTGACATGTTTCAGGGGGCTCACGGAATTGCTGCAGTGCTGCATGCATTCCAGGTGCCTTGCAGGGGAATCGGGGGCCTCATCTCACCTCGACTTAGGGACTCGCTTGGTTATTTGGGGGGAGTCTCATGGTTTTTGTCTCGAGTTGCGGCGGGGACCTGGGAGTACATTCTCGACTTACGGCGGGGATGGCCCTTCAGTGATTCAACCTCGTGTGTTGGTTCAACGAAGTCAGGACTCCTGTCGAGTTACGAGGGACACCTCAGGAGTCTCTTCGTCAGGCTTGGCAGGGCAAAAGGAACGCTTCTCGAGGTGAGTCGGGAGACCCAGGGTCCCTTTCCAGTAGCCACAGGGATACTGGATTCCCTGTCAATGTTCAAGAGGAGTCAGGCTCCGTCAAATTTTGAAGCAGTGAGCTCTGCGTGCCTCTCGAGGTGTCAGAGGCATGTGAGGCATTCCGTCGAAAGGAGTCGGGGACCTAGGGCTTTCTCTAGGGACATCACAGGTGGTGCAGACATCCCTTCACCTTAGACCTTGAGATGAAAGACTTAGACTGTATTCAAGCCACTGCAAGGAAATGCCCGGCCTCCTTTCGAGTCAGGGCTTCTCGGTGTATATGCCCCATTGAGGCAGCACAATCTCAGGGTCCCTCCCTCATACCAATATTGCTGAGGAGAAGCCTCCTCTTGAGGGGCTTGTGGAAAGGTGGCCTAAGTCTTGAGTCCTAAGCCAGGGAATCAGCTCTCTCATCTCGAGGCAATTTGGCGGGGTACACGGAGGCAGTCCTCAGAGTTGCTCTGCTGAACTTGGGTACTCCTCTAGACTTGGCCGTTGTTCTCGGGGGGGTAACCTCTGGAGTTGCCTAAAGGGAGTCAAGCCTCAGGTCGTGTTTGATGGGGTAACGGGGGTATGGCTTATCTCTGAGTCAATGCAGGGGAAATAGATATGCGGGCCTCATCTCCGAGTTGATTTTGGGGCCCATGGAGCTCCTTCGCGGATATGGACAATCGCGGTGGTGACCTCAGGGTCCCCTCTCTAATTGTGGACAGTTGGTTTTTGCGGACTTGTCTCTGACATCCATCATCCTGCAAGTCGAGGGCTCCTGACATGTTTAAGGGGGCTCTCAGGAATTGCTCTGCATGCAGTGGGCAGGGGAATCGGGACTCATCGCGCTTGACTGAGGCGGGAAAGGGAGCTCTATCATTCTGGTTCTTTGACTCGAGTGTGCGGCGGCGACGGGCCTGGGGGTACATTCTCGACTTACGGCGGGGGATGGCCTTCAAACTACCTACGTGTTGTGTTCAACAGATAGTCAGGACTCCTGTCGAGCGGATTTTTCCCGTTTCACCGAGGGACACACTCAGGGATGTCTCTTCGAGGATTGGCAGCGCGCAAAAGGGGGACGCTTCTCGAGGTGCCGAGTTCGGGAGACCCAGGGTCCTCTTTCGCCAGTAGCCACAGGGCGATACTGGGTTCTTCCTGTCCAATGTTCAAGAGGACGTCAGGCCTCCGTCAAATTTTTTGAAGCAGTGAGGCTCTGCGTGCCTCTCGAGGTGTCAGAGGCATGTGTGGGCATTCCGTCGAAAGGAAGTCGGGGGACCTAGGGCTTTCTCTAGGGACTCCACAGGTGGTGCAGCACATCCCTTCAGCTTGTGAGATGAAAGACTAGACTGTATTCAAGCCACTGCAAGGAAAGCCGGCTCCTTTCGAGGTCAGGGCTTCTCGGTGTATATGCCCATTGAGGCAGCAATCTCAGGGTCCTCCCTCATACCTATTGCTGAGAGAAGCCTCCTCTTGAGGGGCTTGTGGAAAGGTGGCCTACGTCTTGAGTCTAAGCCAAGGGAATCAGCTCTCATCTCGAGGCAAATTTGGGGTACACGGAGCAGTCCTCGAGTTGCTCTGTGAACTTGGTACTCTTCTCTAGACTCGGCCCGTTGTTCTCGGGGAACCTCTGGAGTTGCCTATAAGGGGTCAAGCCTCAGGTCGTGTTTGATGGGGAACGGGGGATGGCTCTGGAGTCAATGCAGGGGAAGCGGGCCTCATCTCGAGTTGATTTGGGGCCCATGGAGCTCCTTCGCGATGCTGGTGTGACCTCAGGGTCCCTCTCTACTTGTGAAAGTGTTTTTGCGGACTGTCTCGACATCCATCAAGCAAGTCGAGGCTCCTGACATGTTTCAGGGGGCTCACGGAATTGCTCTGCATGCAGTGCAGGGGAATCGGGCCTCATCTCGCTTGGAGGGGGAAGTCTCATGGTTTTTCTCGAGTTGCGGCGGCGGGGACCTGGGGTACATTCTCGACTTACGGCGGGGATGGCCCTTCAACCCTCGTGTTGGTTCAACGAAGTCAGGACTCCTGTCGAGTTACGAGGGACACCTCAGGAAAAAAGTCTCTTCGAGGGCTTGGCAGGGCAAAAGCGAACGCTTCTCGAGGTGAGTCGGGTGAGACCCCAGGGTCCCATTTTCCAGTAGCCACAGGGATACTGGGATTCCTGTCAATGTTCAAGAGGAGTCAGGCTCCGTCAATTTTGAAGCAGTGAGCTCTGCGTGCCTCTCTCGAGGTGTCAGAGGCATGTGAGGCATTCCAGTCGAAAGGAGTCGGGGACCTAGGGCTTTCTCTAGGGACTCCACAGGTGGTGCAGACATCCCTTCAGCTTGTGAGATGAAAGACTAGACTGTATTCAAGCCACTGCAAGGAAAGCCGGCCTCCTTTCGAGTCAGGGCTTCTCGGTGTATATGCCCATTGAGGCAGCAATCTCAGGGTCCCTCCCTCATACCTATTGCTGAGAGAAGCCTACTCTTGAGGGGCTTGTGGAAAGGTGGCCTACGTCTTGAGTCTAAGCCAGGGAATCAGCTCTCATCTCGAGGCAATTTGGGGTACACGGAGCAGTCCTCGAGTTGCTCTGCTGAACTTGGTACTCCTCTAGACTTGGCCCGTTGTTCTCGGGGAACCTCTGGAGTTGCCTAAAGGGAGTCAAGCCTCAGGTCGTGTTTGATGGTGAACGGGGGATGGCTCTGGAGTCAATGCAGGGGAAGCGGGCCTCATCTCGAGTTGATTTGGGGCCCATGGAGCTCCTTCGCGATGCTGGTGTGACCTCAGGGTCCCTCTCTACTTGTGACAGTGTTTTTGCGGACTGTCTCGACATCCATCAAGCAAGTCGAGGCTCCTGACATGTTTCAGGGGGCTCACGGAATTGCTCTGCATGCAGTGCAGGGGAATCGGGCCTCATCTCGCTTGGAGGGGGAAGTCTCATGGTTTTTCTCGAGTTGCGGCGGGGACCTGGGGTACATTCTCGACTTACGGCGGGGATGGCCCTTCAACCCTCGTGTTGGTTCAACGAAGTCAGGACTCCTGTCGAGTTACGAGGGACACCTCAGGAGTCTCTTCGAGGCTTGGCAGGGCAAAAGGAACGCTTCTCGAGGTGAGTCGGGAGACCCAGGGTCCCTTTCCAGTAGCCACAGGGATACTGGGATTCCTGTCAATGTTCAAGAGGAGTCAGGCTCCCGTCAAATTTTGAAGCAGTGAGCTTGCGTGCCTCTCGAGGTGTCAGAGGCATGTGAGGCATTCCGTCGAAAGGAGTCGGGGACCTAGGGCTTTCTTCTAGGGACTCCACAGGTGGTGCAGACATCCCTTCAGCTTGTGAGATGAAAGACTAGACTGTATTCAAGCCACTGCAAGGAAAGCCGGCCTCCTTTCGAGTCAGGGCTTCTCGGTGTATATGCCCATTGAGGCAGCAATCTCAGGGTCCCTCCCTCATACCTATTGCTGAGAGAGAAGCCTCCTCTTGAGGGGCTTGTGGAAAGGTGGCCTACGTCTTGAGTCTAAGCCAGGGAATCAGCTCTCATCTCGAGGCAATTTGGGGTACACGGAGCAGTCCTCGAGTTGCTCTGCTGAACTTGGTACTCCTCTAGACTTGGCCCGTTGTTCTCGGGGAACCTCTGGAGTTGCCTAAAGGGAGTCAAGCCTCAGGTCGTGTTTGATGGGGAACGGGGGATGGCTCTGGAGTCAATGCAGGGGAAGCGGGGCCTCATCTCGAGTTGATTTGGGGCCCATGGAGCTCCTTCGCGATGCTGGTGTGACCTCAGGGTCCCTCTCTACTTGTGACAGTGTTTTTGCGGGACTGTCTCGACATCCATCAAGCAAGTCGAGGCTCCTGACATGTTTCAGGGGGCTCACGGAAGTGCTCTGCATGCAGTGCAGGGGAATCGGGCCTCATCTCGCTTGGAGGGGGAAGTCTCATGGTTTTTCTCGAGTTGCGGCGGGGACCTGGGGTACATTCTCGACTTACGGCGGGGATGGCCCTTCAACCCTCGTGTTGGTTCAACGAAGTCAGGACTCCTGTCGAGTTACGAGGGACACCTCAGGAGTCTCTTCGAGGCTTGGCAGGGCAAAAGGGAACGCTTCTCGAGGTGAGTCGGGAGACCCAGGGTCCCTTTCCAGTAGCCACAGGGATACTGGGATTCCTGTCAATGTTCAAGAGGAGTCAGGCTCCGTCAAATTTTGAAGCAGTGAGCTCTGCGTGCCTCTCGAGGTGTCAGAGGCATGTGAGGCATTCCGTCGAAAGGAGTCGGGGGGGACCTAGGGCTTTCTCTAGGGACTCCACAGGTGGTGCAGACATCCCTTCAGCTTGTGAGATGAAAGACTACGACTGTATTCAAGCCACTGCAAGGAAAGCCGGCCTCCTTTCGAGTCAGGGCTTCTCGGTGTATATGCCCATTGAGGCAGCAATCTCAGGGTCCCTCCCTCATACCTATTGCTGAGAGAAGCCTCCTCTTGAGGGGCTTGTGGAAAGGTGGCCTACGTCTTGAGTCTAAGCCAGGGAATCAGCTCTCATCTCGAGGCAATTTGGGGTACACGGAGCAGTCCTCGAGTTGCTCTGCTGAACTTGGTACTCCTCTAGACTTGGCCCGTTGTTCTCGGGGAACCTCTGGAGTTGCCTAAAGGGAGTCAAGCCTCAGGTCGTGTTTGATGGGGAACGGGGGATGGCTCTGGAGTCAATGCAGGGGAAGCGGGCCTCATCTCGAGTTGATTTGGGGCCCATGGAGCTCCTTCGCGATGCTGGTGTGACCTCAGGGTCCCTCTCTACTTGTGACAGTGTTTTTGCGGACTGTCTCGACATCCATCAAGCAAGTCGAGGCTCCTGACATGTTTCAGGGGGCTCACGGAATTGCTCTGCATGCAGTGCAGGGGAATCGGGCCTCATCTCGCTTGGAGGGGGAAGTCTCATGGTTTTTCTCGAGTTGCGGCGGGGACCTGGGGTACATTCTCGACTTACGGCGGGGATGGCCCTTCAACCCTCGTGTTGGTTCAACGAAGTCAGGACTCCTGTCGAGTTACGAGGGACACCTCAGGAGTCTCTTCGAGGCTTGGCAGGGCAAAAGGAACGCTTCTCGAGGTGAGTCGGGAGACCCAGGGTCCCTTTCCAGTAGCCACAGGGATACTGGGATTCCTGTCAATGTTCAAGAGGAGTCAGGCTCCGTCAAATTTTGAAGCAGTGAGCTCTGCGTGCCTCTCGAGGTGTCAGAGGCATGTGAGGCATTCCGTCGAAAGGAGTCGGGGACCTAGGGCTTTCTCTAGGGACTCCACAGGTGGTGCAGACATCCCTTCAGCTTGTGAGATGAAAGACTAGACTGTATTCAAGCCACTGCAAGGAAAGCCGGCCTCCTTTTGAGTCAGGGCTTCTCGGTGTATATGCCCATTGAGGCAGCAATCTCAGGGTCCCTCCCTCATACCTATTGCTGAGAGAAGCCTCCTCTTGAGGGGCTTGTGGAAAGGTGGCCTACGTCTTGAGTCTAAGCCAGGGAATCAGCTCTCATCTCGAGGCAATTTGGGGTACACGGAGCAGGTCTCGAGTTGCTCTGCTGAACTTGGTACTCCTCTAGACTTGGCCCGTTGTTCTCGGGGAACCTCTGGAGTTGCCTAAAGGGAGTCAAGCCTCAGGTCGTGTTTGATGGGGAACGGGGGATGGCTCTGGAGTCAATGCAGGGGAAGCGGGCCTCATCTCGAGTTGATTTGGGGGCCCATGGAGCTCCTTCGCGATGCTGGTGTGACCTCAGGGTCCCTCTCTACTTGTGACAGTGTTTTTGCGGACTGTCTCGACATCCATCAAGCAAGTCGAGGCTCCTGACATGTTTCAGGGGGCTCACGGAATTGCTCTGCATGCAGTGCAGGGGAATCGGGCCTCATCTCGCTTGGAGGGGGAAGTCTCATGGTTTTTCTCGAGTTGCGGCGGGGACCTGGGGTACATTCTCGACTTACGGCGGGGATGGCCCTTCAACCCTCGTGTTGGTTCAACGAAGTCAGGACTCCTGTCGAGTTACGAGGGACACCTCAGGAGTCTCTTCGAGGCTTGGCAGGGCAAAAGGAACGCTTCTCGAGGTGAGTCGGGAGACCCAGGGTCCCTTTCCAGTAGCCACAGGGATACTGGGATTCCTGTCAATGTTCAAGAGGAGTCAGGCTCCGTCAAATTTTGAAGCAGTGAGCTCTGCGTGCCTCTCGAGGTGTCAGAGGCATGTGAGGCATTCCGTCGAAAGGAGTCGGGGACCTAGGGCTTTCTCTAGGGACTCCACAGGTGGTGCAGACATCCCTTCAGCTTGTGAGATGAAAGACTAGACTGTATTCAAGCCACTGCAAGGAAAGCCGGCCTCCTTTCGAGTCAGGGCTTCTCGGTGTATATGCCCATTGAGGCAGCAATCTCAGGGTCCCTCCCTCATACCTATTGCTGAGAGAAGCCTCCTCTTGAGGGGCTTGTGGAAAGGTGGCCTACGTCTTGAGTCTAAGCCAGGGAATCAGCTCTCATCTCGAGGCAATTTGGGGTACACGGAGCAGTCCTCGAGTTGCTCTGCTGAACTTGGTACTCCTCTAGACTTGGCCCGTTGTTCTCGGGGAACCTCTGGAGTTGCCTAAAGGGAGTCAAGCCTCAGGTCGTGTTTGATGGGGAACGGGGGATGGCTCTGGAGTCAATGCAGGGGAAGCGGGCCTCATCTCGAGTTGATTTGGGGCCCATGGAGCTCCTTCGCGATGCTGGTGTGACCTCAGGGTCCCTCTCTACTTGTGACAGTGTTTTTGCGGACTGTCTCGACACCCATCAAGCAAGTCGAGGCTCCTGACATGTTTCAGGGGGCTCACGGAATTGCTCTGCATGCAGTGCAGGGGAATCGGGCCTCATCTCGCTTGGAGGGGGAAGTCTCATGGTTTTTCTCGAGTTGCGGCGGGGACCTGGGGTACATTCTCGACTTACGGCGGGGATGGCCCTTCAACCCTCGTGTTGGTTCAACGAAGTCAGGACTCCTGTCGAGTTACGAGGGACACCTCAGGAGTCTCTTCGAGGCTTGGCAGGGCAAAAGGAACGCTTCTCGAGGTGAGTCGGGAGAGACCCAGGGTCCCTTTCCAGTAGCCACAGGGATACTGGGATTCCTGTCAATGTTCAAGAGGAGTCAGGCTCCGTCAAATTTTGAAGCAGTGAGCTCTGCGTGCCTCTCGAGGTGTCAGAGGCATGTGAGGCATTCCGTCGAAAGGAGTCGGGGACCTAGGGCTTTCTCTAGGGACTCCACAGGTGGTGCAGACATCCCTTCAGCTTGTGAGATGAAAGACTAGACTGTATTCAAGCCACTGCAAGGAAAGCCGGCCTCCTTTCGAGTCAGGGCTTCTCGGTGTATATGCCCATTGAGGCAGCAATCTCAGGGTCCCTCCCTCATACCTATTGCTGAGAGAAGCCTCCTCTTGAGGGGCTTGTGGAAAGGTGGCCTACGTCTTGAGTCTAAGCCAGGGAATCAGCTCTCATCTCGAGGCAATTTGGGGTACACGGAGCAGTCCTCGAGTTGCTCTGCTGAACTTGGTACTCCTCTAGACTTGGCCCGTTGTTCTCGGGGAACCTCTGGAGTTGCCTAAAGGGAGTCAAGCCTCAGGTCGTGTTTGATGGGGGAACGGGGGATGGCTCTGGAGTCAATGCAGGGGAAGCGGGCCTCATCTCGAGTTGATTTGGGGCCCATGGAGCTCCTTCGCGATGCTGGTGTGACCTCAGGGTCCCTCTCTACTTGTGACAGTGTTTTTGCGGACTGTCTCGACATCCATCAAGCAAGTCGAGGCTCCTGACATGTTTCAGGGGGCTCACGGAATTGCTCTGCATGCAGTGCAGGGGAATCGGGCCTCATCTCGCTTGGAGGGGGGAAGTCTCATGGTTTTTCTCGAGTTGCGGCGGGGACCTGGGGTACATTCTCGACTTACGGCGGGGATGGCCCTTCAACCCTCGTGTTGGTTCAACGAAGTCAGGACTCCTGTCGAGTTACGAGGGACACCTCAGGAGTCTCTTCGAGGCTTGCAGGGCAAAAGGGAACGCTTCTCGAGGTGAGTCGGGAGACCCAGGGTCCCTTTCCAGTAGCCACAGGGATACTGGGATTCCTGTCAATGTTCAAGAGGAGTCAGGCTCCGTCAAATTTTGAAGCAGTGAGCTCTGCGTGCCTCTCGAGGTGTCAGAGGCATGTGAGGCATTCCGTCGAAAGGAGTCGGGGACCTAGGGCTTTCTCTAGGGACTCCACAGGTGGTGCAGACATCCCTTCAGCTTGTGAGATGAAAGACTAGACTGTATTCAAGCCACTGCAAGGAAAGCCGGCCTCCTTTCGAGTCAGGGCTTCTCGGTGTATATGCCCATTGAGGCAGCAATCTCAGGGTCCCTCCCTCATACCTATTGCTGAGAGAAGCCTCCTCTTGAGGGGCTTGTGGAAAGGTGGCCTACGTCTTGAGTCTAAGCCAGGGAGTCAGCTCTCATCTCGAGGCAATTTGGGGTACACGGAGCAGTCCTCGAGTTGCTCTGCTGAACTTGGTACTCCTCTAGACTTGGCCCGTTGTTCTCGGGGAACCTCTGGAGTTGCCTAAAGGGAGTCAAGCCTCAGGTCGTGTTTGATGGGGAACGGGGGATGGCTCTGGAGTCAATGCAGGGGAAGCGGGCCTCATCTCGAGTTGATTTGGGGCCCATGGAGCTCCTTCGCGATGCTGGTGTGACCTCAGGGTCCCTCTCTACTTGTGACAGTGTTTTTGCGGACTGTCTCGACACCATCAAGCAAGTCGAGGCTCCTGACATGTTTCAGGGGGCTCACGGAATTGCTCTGCATGCAGTGCAGGGGAATCGGGCCTCATCTCGCTTGGAGGGGGAAGTCTCATGGTTTTTCTCGAGTTGCGGCGGGGACCTGGGGTACATTCTCGACTTACGGCGGGGATGGCCCTTCAACCCTCGTGTTGGTTCAACGAAGTCAGGACTCCTGTCGAGTTACGAGGGACACCTCAGGAGTCTCTTCGAGGCTTGGCAGGGCAAAAGGAACGCTTCTCGAGGTGAGTCGGGAGAGACCCAGGGTCCCTTTCCAGTAGCCACAGGGATACTGGGATTCCTGTCAATGTTCAAGAGGAGTCAGGCTCCGTCAAATTTTGAAGCAGTGAGCTCTGCGTGCCTCTCGAGGTGTCAGAGGCATGTGAGGCATTCCGTCGAAAGGAGTCGGGGACCTAGGGCTTTCTCTAGGGACTCCACAGGTGGTGCAGACATCCCTTCAGCTTGTGAGATGAAAGACTAGACTGTATTCAAGCCACTGCAAGGAAAGCCGGCCTCCTTTCGAGTCAGGGGCTTCTCGGTGTATATGCCCATTGAGGCAGCAATCTCAGGGTCCCCTCCCTCATACCTATTGCTGAGAGAAGCCTCCTCTTGAGGGGCTTGTGGAAAGGTGGCCTACGTCTTGAGTCTAAGCCAGGGAATCAGCTCTCATCTCGAGGCAATTTGGGGTACACGGAGCAGTCCTCGAGTTGCTCTGCTGAACTTGGTACTCCTCTAGACTTGGCCCGTTGTTCTCGGGGAACCTCTGGAGTTGCCTAAAGGGAGTCAAGCCTCAGGTCGTGTTTGATGGGGAACGGGGGATGGCTCTGGAGTCAATGCAGGGGAAGCGGGCCTCATCTCGAGTTGATTTGGGGCCCATGGAGCTCCTTCGCGATGCTGGTGTGACCTCAGGGTCCCTCTCTACTTGTGACAGTGTTTTTGCGGACTGTCTCGACATCCATCAAGCAAGTCGAGGCTCCTGACATGTTTCAGGGGGCTCACGGAATTGCTCTGCATGCAGTGCAGGGGAATCGGGCCTCATCTCGCTTGGAGGGGGAAGTCTCATGGTTTTTTCTCGAGTTGCGGCGGGGACCTGGGGTACATTCTCGACTTACGGCGGGGATGGCCCTTCAACCCTCGTGTTGGTTCAACGAAGTCAGGACTCCTGTCGAGTTACGAGGGACACCTCAGGAGTCTCTTCGAGGCTTGGCAGGGCAAAAGGAACGCTTCTCGAGGTGAGTCGGGAGACCCAGGGTCCCTTTCCAGTAGCCACAGGGATACTGGGATTCCTGTCAATGTTCAAGAGGAGTCAGGCTCCGTCAAATTTTGAAGAAGCAGTGAGCTCTGCGTGCCTCTCGAGGTGTCAGAGGCATGTGAGGCATTCCGTCGAAAGGAGTCGGGGACCTAGGGCTTTCTCTAGGGACTCCACAGGTGGTGCAGACATCCCTTCAGCTTGTGAGATGAAAGACTAGACTGTATTCAAGCCACTGCAAGGAAAGCCGGCCTCCTTTCGAGTCAGGGCTTCTCGGTGTATATGCCCATTGAGGCAGCAATCTCAGATGCTGAGAGAAGCCTCCTCTTGAGGGGCTTGTGGAAAGGTGGCCTACGTCTTGAGTCTAAGCCAGGGAATCAGCTCTCATCTCGAGGCAATTTGGGGTACACGGAGCAGTCCTCGAGTTGCTCTGCTGAACTTGGTACTCCTCTAGACTTGGCCCGTTGTTCTCGGGGAACCTCTGGAGTTGCCTAAAGGGAGTCAAGCCTCAGGTCGTGTTTGATGGGGAACGGGGGATGGCTCTGGAGTCAATGCAGGGGAAGCGGGCCTCATCTCGAGTTGATTTGGGGCCCATGGAGCTCCTTCGCGATGCTGGTGTGACCTCAGGGTCCCTCTCTACTTGTGACAGTGTTTTTGCGGACTGTCTCGACATCCATCAAGCAAGTCGAGGCTCCTGACATGTTTCAGGGGGCTCACGGAATTGCTCTGCATGCAGTGCAGGGGAATCGGGCCTCATCTCGCTTGGAGGGGGAAGTCTCATGGTTTTTTTTCTCGAGTTGCGGCGGGGACCTGGGGTACATTCTCGACTTACGGCGGGGATGGCCCTTCAACCCTCGTGTTGGTTCAACGAAGTCAGGACTCCTGTCGAGTTACGAGGGACACCTCAGGAGTCTCTTCGAGGCTTGGCAGGGCAAAAGGAACGCTTCTCGAGGTGTGAGTCGGGAGACCCAGGGTCCCTTTCCAGTAGCCACAGGGATACTGGGATTCCTGTCAATGTTCAAGAGGAGTCAGGCTCCGTCAAAATTTGAAGCAGTGAGCTCTGCGTGCCTCTCGAGGTGTCAGAGGCATGTGAGGCATTCCGTCGAAAGGAGTCGGGGACCTAGGGCTTTCTCTAGGGACTCCACAGGTGGTGCAGACATCCCTTCAGCTTGTGAGATGAAAGACTAGACTGTATTCAAGCCACTGCAAGGAAAGCCCGGCCTCCTTTCGAGTCAGGGCTTCTCGGTGTATATGCCCATTGAGGCAGCAATCTCAGGGTCCCTCCCTCATACCTATTGCTGAGAGAAGCCTCCTCTTGAGGGGCTTGTGGAAAGGTGGCCTACGTCTTGAGTCTAAGCCAGGGAATCAGCTCTCATCTCGAGGCAATTTGGGGTACACGGAGCAGTCCTCGAGTTGCTCTGCTGAACTTGGTACTCCTCTAGACTTGGCCCGTTGTTTCTCGGGGAACCTCTGGAGTTGCCTAAAGGGAGTCAAGCCTCAGGTCGTGTTTGATGGGGAACGGGGGATGGCTCTGGAGTCAATGCAGGGGAAGCGGGCCTCATCTCGAGTTGATTTGGGGCCCATGGAGCTCCTTCGCGATGCTGGTGTGACCTCAGGGTCCCTCTCTACTTGTGACAGTGTTTTTGCGGACTGTCTCGACATCCATCAAGCAAGTCGAGGCTCCTGACATGTTTCAGGGGGCTCACGGAATTGCTCTGCATGCAGTGCAGGGGAATCGGGCCTCATCTCGCTTGGAGGGGGAAGTCTCATGGTTTTTTCTCGAGTTGCGGCGGGGACCTGGGGTACATTCTCGACTTACGGCGGGGATGGCCCTTCAACCCTCGTGTTGTTGTTCAACGAAGTCAGGACTCCTGTCGAGTTACGAGGGACACCTCAGGAGTCTCTTCGAGGCTTGGCAGGGCAAAAGGAACGCTTCTCGAGGTGAGTCGGGAGACCCAGGGTCCCTTTCCAGTAGCCACAGGGATACTGGGATTCCTGTCAATGTTCAAGAGGAGTCAGGCTCCGTCAAATTTTGAAGCAGTGAGCTCTGCGTGCCTCTCGAGGTGTCAGAGGCATGTGAGGCATTCCGTCGAAAGGAGTCGGGGACCTAGGGCTTTCTCTAGGGACTCCACAGGTGGTGCAGACATCCCTTCAGCTTGTGAGATGAAAGACTAGACTGTATTCAAGCCACTGCAAGGAAAGCCGGCCTCCTTTCGAGTCAGGGCTTCTCGGTGTATATGCCCATTGAGGCAGCAATCTCAGGGTCCCTCCCTCATACCTATTGCTGAGAGAAGCCTCCTCTTGAGGGGCTTGTGGAAAGGTGGCCTACGTCTTGAGTCTAAGCCAGGGAATCAGCTCTCATCTCGAGGCAATTTGGGGTACACGGAGCAGTCCTCGAGTTGCTCTGCTGAACTTGGTACTCCTCTAGACTTGGCCCGTTGTTCTCGGGGAACCTCTGGAGTTGCCTAAAGGGAGTCAAGCCTCAGGTCGTGTTTGATGGGGGAACGGGGGATGGCTCTGGAGTCAATGCAGGGGAAGCGGGCCTCATCTCGAGTTGATTTGGGGCCCATGGAGCTCCTTCGCGATGCTGGTGTGACCTCAGGGTCCCTCTCTACTTGTGACAGTGTTTTTGCGGACTGTCTCGACATCCATCAAGCAAGTCGAGGCTCCTGACATGTTTCAGGGGGCTCACGGAATTGCTCTGCATGCAGTGCAGGGGAATCGGGCCTCATCTCGCTTGGAGGGGGAAGTCTCATGGTTTTTTTCTCGAGTTGCGGCGGGGACCTGGGGTACATTCTCGACTTACGGCGGGGATGGCCCTTCAACCCTCGTGTTGGTTCAACGAAGTCAGGACTCCTGTCGAGTTACGAGGGACACCTCAGGAGTCTCTTCGAGGCTTGGCAGGGCAAAAGGAACGCTTCTCGAGGTGAGTCGGGAGACCCAGGGTCCCTTTCCAGTAGCCACAGGGATACTGGGATTCCTGTCAATGTTCAAGAGGAGTCAGGCTCCGTCAAATTTTGAAGCAGTGAGCTCTGCGTGCCTCTCGAGGTGTCAGAGGCATGTGAGGCATTCCGTCGAAAGGAGTCGGGGACCTAGGGCTTTCTCTAGGGACTCCACAGGTGGTGCAGACATCCCTTCAGCTTGTGAGATGAAAGACTAGACTGTATTCAAGCCACTGCAAGGAAAGCCGGCCTCCTTTCGAGTCAGGGCTTCTCGGTGTATATGCCCATTGAGGCAGCAATCTCAGGGTCCCTCCCTCATACCTATAGCTGAGAGAAGCCTCCTCTTGAGGGGCTTGTGGAAAGGTGGCCTACGTCTTGAGTCTAAGCCAGGGAATCAGCTCTCATCTCGAGGCAATTTGGGGTACACGGAGCAGTCCTCGAGTTGCTCTGCTGAACTTGGTACTCCTCTAGACTTGGCCCGTTGTTCTCGGGGAACCTCTGGAGTTGCCTAAAGGGAGTCAAGCCTCAGGTCGTGTTTGATGGGGAACGGGGGATGGCTCTGGAGTCAATGCAGGGGAAGCGGGCCTCATCTCGAGTTGATTTGGGGCCCATGGAGCTCCTTCGCGATGCTGGTGTGACCTCAGGGTCCCTCTCTACTTGTGACAGTGTTTTTGCGGACTGTCTCGACATCCATCAAGCAAGTCGAGGCTCCTGACATGTTTCAGGGGGCTCACGGAATTGCTCTGCATGCAGTGCAGGGGAATCGGGCCTCATCTCGCTTGGAGGGGCAAGTCTCATGGTTTTTCTCGAGTTGCGGCGGGGACCTGGGGTACATTCTCGACTTACGGCGGGGATGGCCCTTCAACCCTCGTGTTGGTTCAACGAAGTCAGGACTCCTGTCGAGTTACGAGGGACACCTCAGGAGTCTCTTCGAGGCTTGGCAGGGCAAAAGGGACGCTTCTCGAGGTGAGTCGGGAGACCCAGGGTCCCTTTCCAGTAGCCACAGGGATACTGGGATTCCTGTCAATGTTCAAGAGGAGTCAGGCTCCGTCAAATTTTGAAGCAGTGAGCTCTGCGTGCCTCTCGAGGTGTCAGAGGCATGTGAGACATTCCGTCGAAAGGAGTCGGGGACCTAGGGCTTTCTCTAGGGACTCCACAGGTGGTGCAGACATCCCTTCAGCTTGTGAGATGAAAGACTAGACTGTATTCAAGCCACTGCAAGGAAAGCCGGCCTCCTTTCGAGTCAGGGCTTCTCGGTGTATATGCCCATTGAGGCAGCAATCTCAGGGTCCCTCCCTCATACCTATTGCTGAGAGAAGCCTCCTCTTGAGGGGCTTGTGGAAAGGTGGCCTACGTCTTGAGTCTAAGCCAGGGAATCAGCTCTCATCTCGAGGCAATTTGGGGTACACGGAGCAGTCCTCGAGTTGCTCTGCTGAACTTGGTACTCCTCTAGACTTGGCCCGTTGTTCTCGGGGAACCTCTGGAGTTGCCTAAAGGGAGTCAAGCCTCAGGTCGTGTTTGATGGGGAACGGGGGATGGCTCTGGAGTCAATGCAGGGGAAGCGGGCCTCATCTCGAGTTGATTTGGGGCCCATGGAGCTCCTTCGCGATGCTGGTGTGACCTCAGGGTCCCTCTCTACTTGTGACAGTGTTTTTGCGGACTGTCTCGACATCCATCAAGCAAGTCGAGGCTCCTGACATGTTTCAGGGGGCTCACGGAATTGCTCTGCATGCAGTGCAGGGGAATCGGGCCTCATCTCGCTTGGAGGGGGAAGTCTCATGGTTTTTCTCGAGTTGCGGCGGGGGACCTGGGGTACATTCTCGACTTACGGCGGGGATGGCCCTTCAACCCCTCGTGTTTTGTTCAACGAAGTCAGGACTCCTGTCGAGTTTACGAGGGACACCTCAGGAGTCTCTCTTCGAGGCTTGGCAGGGCAAAAGGGAACGCTTCTCGAGGTGAGTCGGGAGACCCAGGGTCCCTTTCCAGTAGCCACAGGGATACTGGGATTCCTGTCAATGTTCAAGAGGAGTCAGGCTCCGTCAAATTTTGAAGCAGTGAGCTCTGCGTGCCTCTCGAGGTGTCAGAGGCATGTGAGGCATTCCGTCGAAAGGAGTCGGGGACCTAGGGCTTTCTCTAGGGACTCCACAGGTGGTGCAGACATCCCTTCAGCTTGTGAGATGAAAGACTAGACTGTATTCAAGCCACTGCAAGGAAAGCCGGCCTCCTTTCGAGTCAGGGCTTCTCGGTGTATATGCCCATTGAGGCAGCAATCTCAGGGTCCCTCCCTCATACCTATTGCTGAGAGAAGCCTCCTCTTGAGGGGCTTGTGGAAAGGTGGCCTACGTCTTGAGTCTAAGCCAGGGAATCAGCTCTCATCTCGAGGCAATTTGGGGTACACACGGAGCAGTCCTCGAGTTGCTCTGCTGAACTTGGTACTCCTCTAGACTTGGCCCGTTGTTCTCGGGGAACCTCTGGAGTTGCCTAAAGGGAGTCAAGCCTCAGGTCGTGTTTGATGGGGAACGGGGGATGGCTCTGGAGTCAATGCAGGGGAAGCGGGCCTCATCTCGAGTTGATTTGGGGCCCATGGAGCTCCTTCGCGATGCTGGTGTGACCTCAGGGTCCCTCTCTACTTGTGACAGTGTTTTTGCGGACTGTCTCGACATCCATCAAGCAAGTCGAGGCTCCTGACATGTTTCAGGGGGCTCACGGAATTGCTCTGCATGCAGTGCAGGGGAATCGGGCCTCATCTCGCTTGGAGGGGGAAGTCTCATGGTTTTTTCTCGAGTTGCGGCGGGGACCTGGGGTACATTCTCGACTTACGGCGGGGATGGCCCTTCAACCCTCGTGTTTGTTCAACGAAGTCAGGACTCCTGTCGAGTTACGAGGGACACCTCAGGAGTCTCTTCGAGGCTTGGCAGGGCAAAAAAAGGAACGCTTCTCGAGGTGAGTCGGGAGACCCAGGGTCCCTTTCCAGTAGCCACAGGGATACTGGGATTCCTGTCAATGTTCAAGAGGAGTCAGGCTCCGTCAAATTTTGAAGCAGTGAGCTCTGCGTGCCTCTCGAGGTGTCAGAGGCATGTGAGGCATTCCGTCGAAAGGAGTCGGGGACCTAGGGCTTTCTCTAGGGACTCCACAGGTGGTGCAGACATCCCTTCAGCTTGTGAGATGAAAGACTAGACTGTATTCAAGCCACTGCAAGGAAAGCCGGCCTCCTTTCGAGTCAGGGCTTCTCGGTGTATATGCCCATTGAGGCAGCAATCTCAGGGTCCCTCCCTCATACCTATTGCTGAGAGAAGCCTCCTCTTGAGGGGCTTGTGGAAAGGTGGCCTACGTCTTGAGTCTAAGCCAGGGAATCAGCTCTCATCTCGAGGCAATTTGGGGTACACGGAGCAGTCCTCGAGTTGCTCTGCTGAACTTGGTACTCCTCTAGACTTGGCCCGTTGTTCTCGGGGAACCTCTGGAGTTGCCTAAAGGGAGTCAAGCCTCAGGTCGTGTTTGATGGGGAACGGGGGATGGCTCTGGAGTCAATGCAGGGGAAGCGGGCCTCATCTCGAGTTGATTTGGGGCCCATGGAGCTCCTTCGCGATGCTGGTGTGACCTCAGGGTCCCTCTCTACTTGTGACAGTGTTTTTGCGGACTGTCTCGACATCCATCAAGCAAGTCGAGGCTCCTGACATGTTTTCAGGGGGCTCACGGAATTGCTCTGCATGCAGTGCAGGGGAATCGGGCCTCATCTCGCTTGGAGGGGAAGTCTCATGGTTTTTCTCGAGTTGCGGCGGGACCTGGGGTACATTCTCGACTTACGGCGGGGATGGCCCTTCAACCCTCGTGTTGGTTCAACGAAGTCAGGACTCCTGTCGAGTTACGAGGGACACCTCAGGAGTCTCTTCGAGGCTTGGCAGGGCAAAAGGAACGCTTCTCGAGGTGAGTCGGGAGACCCAGGGTCCCTTTCCAGTAGCCACAGGGATACTGGGATTCCTGTCAATGTTCAAGAGGAGTCAGGCTCCGTCAAATTTTGAAGCAGTGAGCTCTGCGTGCCTCTCGAGGTGTCAGAGGCATGTGAGGCATTCCGTCGAAAGGAGTCGGGGACCTAGGGCTTTCTCTAGGGACTCCACAGGTGGTGCAGACATCCCTTCAGCTTGTGAGATGAAAGACTAGACTGTGTTCAAGCCACTGCAAGGAAAGCCGGCCTCCTTTCGAGTCAGGGCTTCTCGGTGTATATGCCCATTGAGGGCATGAGGCAGCAATCTCAGGGTCCCTCCCTCATACCTATTGCTGAGAGAAAGCCTCCTCCTTTGAGGGGCTTGTGGAAAGGTGGCCTACGTCTTGAGTCTAAGCCAGGGAATCAGCTCTCATCTCGAGGCAATTTGGGGTACACGGAGCAGTCCTCGAGTTGCTCTGCTGAACTTGGTACTCCTCTAGACTTGGCCCGTTGTTCTCGGGGAACCTCTGGAGTTGCCTAAAGGGAGTCAAGCCTCAGGTCGTGTTTGATGGGGAACGGGGGATGGCTCTGGAGTCAATGCAGGGGAAGCGGGCCTCATCTCGAGTTGATTTGGGGCCCATGGAGCTCCTTCGCGATGCTGGTGTGACCTCAGGGTCCCTCTCTACTTGTGACAGTGTTTTTGCGGACTGTCTCGACATCCATCAAGCAAGTCGAGGCTCCTGACATGTATCAGGGGGCTCACGGAATTGCTCTGCATGCAGTGCAGGGGAATCGGGCCTCATCTCGCTTGGAGGGGGAAGTCTCATGGTTTTTCTCGAGTTGCGGCGGGGACCTGGGGTACATTCTCGACTTACGGCGGGGATGGCCCTTCAACCCTCGTGTTGGTTCAACGAAGTCAGGACTCCTGTCGAGTTACGAGGGACACCAGGAGTCTCTTCGAGGCTTGGCAGGGCAAAAAAGGAACGCTTCTCGAGGTGAGTCGGGAGACCCAGGGTCCCTTTCCAGTAGCCACAGGGATACTGGGATTCCTGTCAATGTTCAAGAGGAGTCAGGCTCCGTCAAATTTTGAAGCAGTGAGCTCTGCGTGCCTCTCGAGGTGTCAGAGGCATGTGAGGCATTCCGTCGAAAGGAGTCGGGGACCTAGGGCTTTCTCTAGGGACTCCACAGGTGGTGCAGACATCCCTTCAGCTTGTGAGATGAAAGACTAGACTGTATTCAAGCCACTGCAAGGAAAGCCGGCCTCCTTTCGAGTCAGGGCTTCTCGGTGTATATGCCCATTGAGGCAGCAATCTCAGGGTCCCTCCCTCATACCTATTGCTGAGAGAAGCCTCCTCTTGAGGGGCTTGTGGAAAGGTGGCCTACGTCTTGAGTCTAAGCCAGGGAATCAGCTCTCATCTCGAGGCAATTTGGGGTACACGGAGCAGTCCTCGAGTTGCTCTGCTGAACTTGGTACTCCTCTAGACTTGGCCCGTTGTTCTCGGGGAACCTCTGGAGTTGCCTAAAGGGAGTCAAGCCTCAGGTCGTGTTTGATGGGGAACGGGGGATGGCTCTGGAGTCAATGCAGGGGAAGCGGGCCTCATCTCGAGTTGATTTGGGGCCCATGGAGCTCCTTCGCGATGCTGGTGTGACCTCAGGGTCCCTCTCTACTTGTGACAGTGTTTTTGCGGACTGTCTCGACATCCATCAAGCAAGTCGAGGCTCCTGACATGTTTCAGGGGGCTCACGGAATTGCTCTGCATGCAGTGCAGGGGAATCGGGCCTCATCTCGCTTGGAGGGGGAAGTCTCATGGTTTTTCTCGAGTTGCGGCGGGGACCTGGGGTACATTCTCGACTTACGGCGGGGATGGCCCTTCAACCCTCGTGTGTTTCAATCAACGAAGTCAGGACTCCTGTCGAGTTACGAGGGGACACCTCAGGAGTCTCTTCGAGGCTTGGCAGGGCAAAAGGAACGCTTCTCGAGGTGAGTCGGGAGACCCAGGGTCCCTTTCCAGTAGCCACAGGGATACTGGGATTCCTGTCAATGTTCAAGAGGAGTCAGGCTCCGTCAAATTTTGAAGCAGTGAGCTCTGCGTGCCTCTCGAGGTGTCAGAGGCATGTGAGGCATTCCGTCGAAAGGAGTCGGGGACCTAGGGCTTTCTCTAGGGACTCCACAGGTGGTGCAGACATCCCTTCAGCTTGTGAGATGAAAGACTAGACTGTATTCAAGCCACTGCAAGGAAAGCCGGCCTCCTTTCGAGTCAGGGCTTCTCGGTGTATATGCCCATTGAGGCAGCAATCTCAGGGTCCCTCCCTCATACCTATTGCTGAGAGAAGCCTCCTCTTGAGGGGCTTGTGGAAAGGTGGCCTACGTCTTGAGTCTAAGCCAGGGAATCAGCTCTCATCTCGAGGCAATTTGGGGTACACGGAGCAGTCCTCGAGTTGCTCTGCTGAACTTGGTACTCCTCTAGACTTGGCCCGTTGTTCTCGGGGAACCTCTGGAGTTGCCTAAAGGGAGTCAAGCCTCAGGTCGTGTTTGATGGGGAACGGGGGATGGCTCTGGAGTCAATGCAGGGGAAAAAAACCCAGGGGAAGCGGGCCTCATCTCGAGTTGATTTGGGGCCCATGGAGCTCCTTCGCGATGCTGGTGTGACCTCAGGGTCCCTCTCTACTTGTGACAGTGTTTTTGCGGACTGTCTCGACATCCATCAAGCAAGTCGAGGCTCCTGACATGTTTCAGGGGGCTCACGGAATTGCTCTGCATGCAGTGCAGGGGAATCGGGCCTCATCTCGCTTGGAGGGGGAAGTCTCATGGTTTTTCTCGAGTTGCGGCGGGGACCTGGGGTACATTCTCGACTTACGGCGGGGATGGCCCTTCAACCCTCGTGTTGGTTCAACGAAGTCAGGACTCCTGTCGAGTTACGAGGGACACCTCAGGAGTCTCTTCGAGGCTTGGCAGGGCAAAAGGAACGCTTCTCGAGGTGAGTCGGGAGACCCAGGGTCCCTTTCCAGTAGCCACAGGGATACTGGGATTCCTGTCAATGTTCAAGAGAGGTCAGGCTCCGTCAAATTTTGAAGCAGTGAGCTCTGCGTGCCTCTCGAGGTGTCAGAGGCATGTGAGGCATTCCGTCGAAAGGAGTCGGGGACCTAGGGCTTTCTCTAGGGACTCCACAGGTGGTGCAGACATCCCTTCAGCTTGTGAGATGAAAGACTAGACTGTATTCAAGCCACTGCAAGGAAAGCCGGCCTCCTTTCGAGTCAGGGCTTCTCGGTGTATATGCCCATTGAGGCAGCAATCTCAGGGTCCCTCCCTCATACCTATTGCTGAGAGAAGCCTCCTCTTGAGGGGCTTGTGGAAAGGTGGCCTACGTCTTGAGTCTAAGCCAGGGAATCAGCTCTCATCTCGAGGCAATTTGGGGTACACGGAGCAGTCCTCGAGTTGCTCTGCTGAACTTGGTACTCCTCTAGACTTGGCCCGTTGTTCTCGGGGAACCTCTGGAGTTGCCTAAAGGGAGTCAAGCCTCAGGTCGTGTTTGATGGGGAACGGGGGATGGCTCTGGAGTCAATGCAGGGGAAGCGGGCCTCATCTCGAGTTGATTTGGGGCCCATGGAGCTCCTTCGCGATGCTGGTGTGACCTCAGGGTCCCTCTCTACTTGTGACAGTGTTTTTGCGGACTGTCTCGACATCCATCAAGCAAGTCGAGGCTCCTGACATGTTTCAGGGGGCTCACGGAATTGCTCTGCATGCAGTGCAGGGGAATCGGGCCTCATCTCGCTTGGAGGGGGAAGTCTCATGGTTTTTCTCGAGTTGCGGCGGGGACCTGGGGTACATTCTCGACTTACGGCGGGGATGGCCCTTCAACCCTCGTGTTGGGTTTCAACGAAGTCAGGACTCCTGTCGAGTTACGAGGGACACCTCAGGAGTCTCTTCGAGGCTTGGCAGGGCAAAAGGAACGCTTCTCGAGGTGAGTCGGGAGACCCAGGGTCCCTTTTCCAGTAGCCACAGGGATACTGGGATTCCTGTCAATGTTCAAGAGGAGTCAGGCTCCGTCAAATTTTGAAGCAGTGAGCTCTGCGTGCCTCTCGAGGTGTCAGAGGCATGTGAGGCATTCCGTCGAAAGGAGTCGGGGGGACCTAGGGCTTTCTCTAGGGACTCCACAGGTGGTGCAGACATCCCTTCAGCTTGTGAGATGAAAGACTAGACTGTATTCAAGCCACTGCAAGGAAAGCCGGCCTCCTTTCGAGTCAGGGCTTCTCGGTGTATATGCCCATTGAGGCAGCAATCTCAGGGTCCCTCCCTCATACCTATTGCTGAGAGAAGCCTCCTCTTGAGGGGCTTGTGGAAAGGTGGCCTACGTCTTGAGTCTAAGCCAGGGAATCAGCTCTCATCTCGAGGCAATTTGGGGTACACGGAGCAGTCCTCGAGTTGCTCTGCTGAACTTGGTACTCCTCTAGACTTTGGCCCGTTGTTCTCGGGGAACCTCTGGAGTTGCCTAAAGGGAGTCAAGCCTCAGGTCGTGTTTGATGGGGAACGGGGGATGGCTCTGGAGTCAATGCAGGGGAAGCGGGCCTCATCTCGAGTTGATTTGGGGCCCATGGAGCTCCTTCGCGATGCTGGTGTGACCTCAGGGTCCCTCTCTACTTGTGACAGTGTTTTTGCGGACTGTCTCGACATCCATCAAGCAAGTCGAGGCTCCTGACATGTTTTCAGGGGGCTCACGGAATTGCTCTGCATGCAGTGCAGGGGAATCGGGCCTCATCTCGCTTGGAGGGGAAGTCTCATGGTTTTTCTCGAGTTGCGGCGGGGACCTGGGGTACATTCTCGACTTACGGCGGGGATGGCCCTTCAACCCTCGTGTTGGTTCAACGAAGTCAGGACTCCTGTCGAGTTACGAGGGACACCTCAGGAGTCTCTTCGAGGCTTGGCAGGGCAAAAGGAACGCTTCTCGAGGTGAGTCGGGAGACCCAGGGTCCCTTTCCAGTAGCCACAGGGATACTGGGATTCCTGTCAATGTTCAAGAGGAGTCAGGCTCCGTCAAATTTTGAAGCAGTGAGCTCTGCGTGCCTCTCGAGGTGTCAGAGGCATGTGAGGCATTCCGTCGAAAGGAGTCGGGGACCTAGGGCTTTCTCTAGGGACTCCACAGGTGGTGCAGACATCCCTTCAGCTTGTGAGATGAAAGACTAGACTGTATTCAAGCCACTGCAAGGAAAGCCGGCCTCCTTTCGAGTCAGGGCTTCTCGGTGTATATGCCCATTGAGGCAGCAATCTCAGGGTCCCTCCCTCATACCTATTGCTGAGAGAAGCCTCCTCTTGAGGGGCTTGTGGAAAGGTGGCCTACGTCTTGAGTCTAAGCCAGGGAATCAGCTCTCATCTCGAGGCAATTTGGGGTACACGGAGCAGTCCTCGAGTTGCTCTGCTGAACTTGGTACTCCTCTAGACTTGGCCCGTTGTTCTCGGGGAACCTCTGGAGTTGCCTAAAGGGAGTCAAGCCTCAGGTCGTGTTTGATGGGGAACGGGGGATGGCTCTGGAGTCAATGCAGGGGAAGCGGGCCTCATCTCGAGTTGATTTGGGGCCCATGGAGCTCCTTCGCGATGCTGGTGTGACCTCAGGGTCCCTCTCTACTTGTGACAGTGTTTTTGCGGACTGTCTCGACATCCATCAAGCAAGTCGAGGCTCCTGACATGTTTCAGGGGGCTCACGGAATTGCTCTGCATGCAGTGCAGGGGAATCGGGCCTCATCTCGCTTGGAGGGGGAAGTCTCATGGTTTTTCTCGAGTTGCGGCGGGGACCTGGGGTACATTCTCGACTTACGGCGGGGGGATGGCCCTTCAACCCTCGTGTTGGTTCAACGAAGTCAGGACTCCTGTCGAGTTACGAGGGACACCTCAGGAGTCTCTTCGAGGCTTGGCAGGGCAAAAGGAACGCTTCTCGAGGTGAGTCGGGAGACCCAGGGTCCCTTTCCAGTAGCCACAGGGATACTGGGATTCCTGTCAATGTTCAAGAGGAGTCAGGCTCCGTCAAATTTTGAAGCAGTGAGCTCTGCGTGCCTCTCGAGGTGTCAGAGGCATGTGAGGCATTCCGTCGAAAGGAGTCGGGGACCTAGGGCTTTCTCTAGGGACTCCACAGGTGGTGCAGACATCCCTTCAGCTTGTGAGATGAAAGACTAGACTGTATTCAAGCCACTGCAAGGAAAGCCGGCCTCCTTTCGAGTCAGGGCTTCTCGGTGTGTATGCCCATTGAGGCAGCAATCTCAGGGTCCCTCCCTCATACCTATTGCTGAGAGAAGCCTCCTCTTGAGGGGCTTGTGGAAAGGTGGCCTACGTCTTGAGTCTAAGCCAGGGAATCAGCTCTCATCTCGAGGCAATTTGGGGTACACGGAGCAGTCCTCGAGTTGCTCTGCTGAACTTGGTACTCCTCTAGACTTGGCCCGTTGTTCTCGGGGAACCTCTGGAGTTGCCTAAAGGGAGTCAAGCCTCAGGTCGTGTTTGATGGGGAACGGGGGATGGCTCTGGAGTCAATGCAGGGGAAGCGGGCCTCATCTCGAGTTGATTTGGGGCCCATGGAGCTCCTTCGCGATGCTGGTGTGACCTCAGGGTCCCTCTCTACTTGTGACAGTGTTTTTGCGGACTGTCTCGACATCCATCAAGCAAGTCGAGGCTCCTGACATGTTTCAGGGGGCTCACGGAATTGCTCTGCATGCAGTGCAGGGGAATCGGGCCTCATCTCGCTTGGAGGGGGAAGTCTCATGGTTTTCTCGAGTTGCGGCGGGGACCTGGGGTACATTCTCGACTTACGGCGGGGATGGCCCTTCAACCCTCGTGTTGGTTCAACGAAGTCAGGACTCCTGTCGAGTTACGAGGGACACCTCAGGAGTCTCTTCGAGGCTTGGCAGGGCAAAAGGAACGCTTCTCGAGGTGAGTCGGGAGACCCAGGGTCCCTTTCCAGTAGCCACAGGGATACTGGGATTCCTGTCAATGTTCAAGAGGAGTCAGGCTCCGTCAAATTTTGAAGCAGTGAGCTCTGCGTGCCTCTCGAGGTGTCAGAGGCATGTGAGGCATTCCGTCGAAAGGAGTCGGGGACCTAGGGCTTTCTCTAGGGACTCCACAGGTGGTGCAGACATCCCTTCAGCTTGTGAGATGAAAGACTAGACTGTATTCAAGCCACTGCAAGGAAAGCCGGCGTCCTTTCGAGTCAGGGCTTCTCGGTGTATATGCCCATTGAGGGCAGCAATCTCAGGGTCCCTCCCTCATACCTATTGCTGAGAGAAGCCTCCTCTTGAGGGGCTTGTGGAAAGGTGGCCTACGTCTTGAGTCTAAGCCAGGGAATCAGCTCTCATCTCGAGGCAATTTGGGGTACACGGAGCAGTCCTCGAGTTGCTCTGCTGAACTTGGTACTCCTCTAGACTTGGCCCGTTGTTCTCGGGGAACCTCTGGAGTTGCCTAAAGGGAGTCAAGCCTCAGGTCGTGTTTGATGGGGAACGGGGGATGGCTCTGGAGTCAATGCAGGGGAAGCGGGGGCCTCATCTCGAGTTGATTTGGGGCCCATGGAGCTCCTTCGCGATGCTGGTGTGACCTCAGGGTCCCTCTCTACTTGTGACAGTGTTTTTGCGGACTGTCTCGACATCCATCAAGCAAGTCGAGGCTCCTGACATGTTTCAGGGGGCTCACGGAATTGCTCTGCATGCAGTGCAGGGGAATCGGGCCTCATCTCGCTTGGAGGGGGAAGTCTCATGGTTTTTCTCGAGTTGCGGCGGGGACCTGGGGTACATTCTCGACTTACGGCGGGGATGGCCCTTCAACCCTCGTGTTGGTTCAACGAAGTCAGGACTCCTGTCGAGTTACGAGGGACACCTCAGGAGTCTCTTCGAGGCTTGGCAGGGCAAAAGGAACGCTTCTCGAGGTGAGTCGGGGAGACCCAGGGTCCCTTTCCAGTAGCCACAGGGATACTGGGATTCCTGTCAATGTTCAAGAGGAGTCAGGCTCCGTCAAATTTTGAAGCAGTGAGCTCTGCGTGCCTCTCGAGGTGTCAGAGGCATGTGAGGCATTCCGTCGAAAGGAGTCGGGGACCTAGGGCTTTCTCTAGGGACTCCACAGGTGGTGCAGACATCCCTTCAGCTTGTGAGATGAAAGACTAGACTGTATTCAAGCCACTGCAAGGAAAGCCGGCCTCCTTTCGAGTCAGGGCTTCTCGGTGTATATGCCCATTGAGGCAGCAATCTCAGGGTCCCTCCCTCATACCTATTGCTGAGAGAAGCCTCCTCTTGAGGGGCTTGTGGAAAGGTGGCCTACGTCTTGAGTCTAAGCCAGGGAATCAGCTCTCATCTCGAGGCAATTTGGGGTACACGGAGCAGTCCTCGAGTTGCTCTGCTGAACTTGGTACTCCTCTAGACTTGGCCCGTTGTTCTCGGGGAACCTCTGGAGTTGCCTAAAGGGAGTCAAGCCTCAGGTCGTGTTTGATGGGGAACGGGGGATGGCTCTGGAGTCAATGCAGGGGAAGCGGGCCTCATCTCGAGTTGATTTGGGGCCCATGGAGCTCCTTCGCGATGCTGGTGTGACCTCAGGGTCCCTCTCTACTTGTGACAGTGTTTTTGCGGACTGTCTCGACATCCATCAAGCAAGTCGAGGCTCCTGACATGTTTCAGGGGGCTCACGGAATTGCTCTGCATGCAGTGCAGGGGAATCGGGCCTCATCTCGCTTGGAGGGGGAAGTCTCATGGTTTTTCTCGAGTTGCGGCGGGGACCTGGGGTACATTCTCGACTTACGGCGGGGATGGCCCTTCAACCCTCGTGTTGGTTCAACGAAGTCAGGACTCCTGTCGAGTTACGAGGGACACCTCAGGAGTCTCTTCGAGGCTTGGCAGGGCAAAAGGAACGCTTCTCGAGGTGAGTCGGGAGACCCAGGGTCCCTTTCCAGTAGCCACAGGGATACTGGGATTCCTGTCAATGTTCAAGAGGAGTCAGGCTCCGTCAAATTTTGAAGCAGTGAGCTCTGCGTGCCTCTCGAGGTGTCAGAGGCATGTGAGGCATTCCGTCGAAAGGAGTCGGGGACCTAGGGCTTTCTCTAGGGACTCCACAGGTGGTGCAGACATCCCTTCAGCTTGTGAGATGAAAGACTAGACTGTATTCAAGCCACTGCAAGGAAAGCCGGCCTCCTTTCGAGTCAGGGCTTCTCCGTGTATATGCCCATTGAGGCAGCAATCTCAGGGTCCCTCCCTCATACCTATTGCTGAGAGAAGCCTCCTCTTGAGGGGCTTGTGGAAAGGTGGCCTACGTCTTGAGTCTAAGCCAGGGAATCAGCTCTCATCTCGAGGCAATTTGGGGTACACGGAGCAGTCCTCGAGTTGCTCTGCTGAACTTGGTACTCCTCTAGACTTGGCCCGTTGTTCTCGGGGAACCTCTGGAGTTGCCTAAAGGGAGTCAAGCCTCAGGTCGTGTTTGATGGGGGAACGGGGGATGGCTCTGGAGTCAATGCAGGGGAAGCGGGCCTCATCTCGAGTTGATTTGGGGCCCATGGAGCTCCTTCGCGATGCTGGTGTGACCTCAGGGTCCCTCTCTACTTGTGACAGTGTTTTTGCGGACTGTCTCGACATCCATCAAGCAAGTCGAGGCTCCTGACATGTTTCAGGGGGCTCACGGAATTGCTCTGCATGCAGTGCAGGGGAATCGGGCCTCATCTCGCTTGGAGGGGGAAGTCTCATGGTTTTTCTCGAGTTGCGGCGGGGACCTGGGGTACATTCTCGACTTACGGCGTGGATGGCCCTTCAACCCTCGTGTTTGTTCAACGAAGTCAGGACTCCTGTCGAGTTACGAGGGACACCTCAGGAGTCTCTTCGAGGCTTGGCAGGGCAAAAGGAACGCTTCTCGAGGTGAGTCGGGAGACCCAGGGTCCCTTTCCAGTAGCCACAGGGATACTGGGATTCCTGTCAATGTTCAAGAGGAGTCAGGCTCCGTCAAAATTTTGAAGCAGTGAGCTCTGCGTGCCTCTCGAGGTGTCAGAGGCATGTGAGGCATTCCGTCGAAAGGAGTCGGGGACCTAGGGCTTTCTCTAGGGACTCCACAGGTGGTGCAGACATCCCTTCAGCTTGTGAGATGAAAGACTAGACTGTATTCAAGCCACTGCAAGGAAAGCCGGCCTCCTTTCGAGTCAGGGCTTCTCGGTGTATATGCCCATTGAGGCAGCAATCTCAGGGTCCCTCCCTCATACCTATTGCTGAGAGAAGCCTCCTCTTGAGGGGCTTGTGGAAAGGTGGCCTACGTCTTGAGTCTAAGCCAGGGAATCAGCTCTCATCTCGAGGCAATTTGGGGTACACGGAGCAGTCCTCGAGTTGCTCTGCTGAACTTGGTACTCCTCTAGACTTGGCCCGTTGTTCTCGGGGAACCTCTGGAGTTGCCTAAAGGGAGTCAAGCCTCAGGTCGTGTTTGATGGGGAACGGGGGATGGCTCTGGAGTCAATGCAGGGGAAGCGGGCCTCATCTCGAGTTGATTTGGGGCCCATGGAGCTCCTTCGCGATGCTGGTGTGACCTCAGGGTCCCTCTCTACTTGTGACAGTGTTTTTTGCGGACTGTCTCGACATCCATCAAGCAAGTCGAGGCTCCTGACATGTTTCAGGGGGCTCACGGAATTGCTCTGCATGCAGTGCAGGGGAATCGGGCCTCATCTCGCTTGGAGGGGGAAGTCTCATGGTTTTTCTCGAGTTGCGGCGGGGACCTGGGGTACATTCTCGACTTACGGCGGGGATGGCCCTTCAACCCTCGTGTTGGTTCAACGAAGTCAGGACTCCTGTCGAGTTACGAGGGACACCTCAGGAGTCTCTTCGAGGCTTGGCAGGGCAAAAGGAACGCTTCTCGAGGTGAGTCGGGAGACCCAGGGTCCCTTTCCAGTAGCCACAGGGATACTGGGATTCCTGTCAATGTTCAAGAGGAGTCAGGCTCCGTCAAATTTTGAAGCAGTGAGCTCTGCGTGCCTCTCGAGGTGTCAGAGGCATGTGAGGCATTCCGTCGAAAGGAGTCGGGGACCTAGGGCTTTCTCTAGGGACTCCACAGGTGGTGCAGACATCCCTTCAGCTTGTGAGATGAAAGACTAGACTGTATTCAAGCCACTGCAAGGAAAGCCGGCCTCCTTTCGAGTCAGGGCTTCTCGGTGTATATGCCCATTGAGGCAGCAATCTCAGGGTCCCTCCCTCATACCTATTGCTGAGAGAAGCCTCCTCTCTGAGGGGCTTGTGGAAAGGTGGCCTACGTCTTGAGTCTAAGCCAGGGAATCAGCTCTCATCTCGAGGCAATTTGGGGTACACGGAGCAGTCCTCGAGTTGCTCTGCTGAACTTGGTACTCCTCTAGACTTGGCCCGTTGTTCTCGGGGAACCTCTGGAGTTGCCTAAAGGGAGTCAAGCCTCAGGTCGTGTTTGATGGGGAACGGGGGATGGCTCTGGAGTCAATGCAGGGGAAGCGGGCCTCATCTCGAGTTGATTTGGGGCCCATGGAGCTCCTTCGCGATGCTGGTGTGACCTCAGGGTCCCTCTCTACTTGTGACAGTGTTTTTGCGGACTGTCTCGACATCCATCAAGCAAGTCGAGGCTCCTGACATGTTTCAGGGGGCTCACGGAATTGCTCTGCATGCAGTGCAGGGGAATCGGGCCTCATCTCGCTTGGAGGGGGAAGTCTCATGGTTTTTCTCGAGTTGCGGCGGGGGGACCTGGGGTACATTCTCGACTTACGGCGGGGATGGCCCTTCAACCCTCGTGTTTGGTTCAACGAAGTCAGGACTCCTGTCGAGTTACGAGGGACACCTCAGGAGTCTCTTCGAGGCTTGGCAGGGCAAAAGGAACGCTTCTCGAGGTGAGTCGGGAGACCCAGGGTCCCTTTCCAGTAGCCACAGGGATACTGGGATTCCTGTCAATGTTCAAGAGGAGTCAGGCTCCGTCAAATTTTGAAGCAGTGAGCTCTGCGTGCCTCTCGAGGTGTCAGAGGCATGTGAGGCATTCCGTCGAAAGGAGTCGGGGACCTAGGGCTTTCTCTAGGGACTCCACAGGTGGTGCAGACATCCCTTCAGCTTGTGAGATGAAAGACTAGACTGTATTCAAGCCACTGCAAGGAAAGCCGGCCTCCTTTCGAGTCAGGGCTTCTCGGTGTATATGCCCATTGAGGCAGCAATCTCAGGGTCCCTCCCTCATACCTATTGCTGAGAAGAGCCTCCTCTTGAGGGGCTTGTGGAAAGGTGGCCTACGTCTTGAGTCTAAGCCAGGGAATCAGCTCTCATCTCGAGGCAATTTGGGGTACACGGAGCAGTCCTCGAGTTGCTCTGCTGAACTTGGTACTCCTCTAGACTTGGCCCGTTGTTCTCGGGGAACCTCTGGAGTTGCCTAAAGGGAGTCAAGCCTCAGGTCGTGTTTGATGGGGAACGGGGGATGGCTCTGGAGTCAATGCAGGGGAAGCGGGCCTCATCTCGAGTTGATTTGGGGCCCATGGAGCTCCTTCGCGATGCTGGTGTGACCTCAGGGTCCCTCTCTACTTGTGACAGTGTTTTTTGCGGACTGTCTCGACATCCATCAAGCAAGTCGAGGCTCCTGACATGTTTCAGGGGGCTCACGGAATTGCTCTGCATGCAGTGCAGGGGAATCGGGCCTCATCTCGCTTGGAGGGGGAAGTCTCATGGTTTTTCTCGAGTTGCGGCGGGGACCTGGGGTACATTCTCGACTTACGGCGGGGATGGCCCTTCAACCCTCGTGTTGGTTCAACGAAGTCAGGACTCCCCCCCCCCCCCCCCCCCACCCCCCTCCCCCCACCACCCCCCCCTCCCCCCCCCCCCCCCCCCACCCCCCCCCCCCCCCCCCCCCCCCCCCCCCCCCCCCCCCCCCCCCCCCCCCCCCCCCCCCCCCCCCCCCCCCCCCCCCCCCCCCCCCCCCCCCCCCCCCCCCCCCCCCCCCCCCCCCCCCCCCCCCCCCCCCCCCCCCCCCCCCCCCCCCCCCCCCCCCCCCCCCCCCCCTGCTGAACTTGGTTTCTACTCCTAGAACTTGGCCCGTTGTTTACTCGGGGAACACCTCTGGAGTTGCCTAAAGGGATAGTCAAGTCAAGCCTCAGGTCGTGTTTGATGGGGGAACGGGGTGATGGCTCTGGAGTCAATGCAGGGGAAGCGGGCCTCATCTCGAGTTGATTTGGGGCCCATGGAGCTCCTTCGCGATTTTGCTGGTGTGACCTCAGGGTCCCTCTCTACTTGTGACAGTGTTTTTGCGGACTGCTCGACATCCATCAAGCAAGTCGAGGCTCCTGACATGTTTCAGGGGGCTCACGGAATTTGCTCTGCATGCAGTTTGCAGGGGAATCGGGCCTCATCTCGCTTGGAGGGGGAGGAAAAATCCAGGAGGTCTCATGGTTTTTCCTCGAGTTTGCGGCGGGGACCTGGGGTACATTCTCGACTTACGGCGGGGATGGTGGGATGGGCCCTTCAATACCCTCGTGTTGGTTCAACGTAACGAAGTCAGGGACTCCTTGGTCGAGTTTTACGAGGGGACACCTTCAGGAGTCTCTTCGAGGCTTGGCAGGGCAAAAGGGACGCTTCTCGAGGTGAGTCGGGAGACCCAGGGTCCCTTTCCAGTTAGCCACAGGGATACTGGGATTCTGTCAATGTTCAAGAGGAGTCAGGCTCCGTCAAATTTTGACGCAGTGAGCTCTGCGTGCTCTTCTCGAGGTGTCAGAGGCATGTGAGGCATTCCGTCGAAAGGAGTCGGGGACCTAGGGCTTTCTCTAGGGACTCCACAGGTGGTCGTGCAGACATCCCTATTCAGCTTGTGAGATGAAAGACTAGACCTGTATTCAAGCCACTGACAAGGAAGCCCTTTGCCTCCTTTCGAGTCAGGGCTTCTCGGTGTATATGCCCATTGAGGCAGCAATCTCAGGGTCCCCGTCCCTCATACCTATTGCTGAGAGAAGCCTCCTTCTTGAGGGGCTTGTGGAAAGTTGCACTACGTCTTGAGTCTAAGCCAGGGAATCAGCTCCTCATTGCTCGAGGCAATTTGGGGTACACAGGAGCAGTTCCTCGAGTTGCTCTGCTCGAACTTGGTTACTCGTACTGCTAGACTTGGCCTCAAAAGTTATTCTCGGGGAAACCCTCTGGAGTTGCCTAAAGGAGTCAAGCCTCAGGTCGTGTTTGATGGGGAACGGGGGATGGCTCTGGAGTCAATGCAGGGGAGAGCGGGCGCTCATCTCGAGTTGATTTGGGGCCCATGGAGCTCCTTCGCGATGCTGGTGTGACACCGTCAGGGTCCCTCTCTACTTGTGACAGTGTTTTTGCGGACTGTCTCGACATCCATCAAGCAAGTCGAGGCTCCTGCACAATGTTTTCAGGGGGCTCACGGAATTGCTCTGCATGCAGTGCAGGGGAATCGGGGCCTCATCTCGCTTGGAGGGGGAAGTCTCATGGTTTTTCTCGAGTTGCGGGCGACCTACTGGACCTGGGGTACATTCTCGACTTAACGGCGGGGGATGGCCTTCAACCCTCGTGTTTGTTCAACGAAGTCAGGACTCCTGTCGAGTTACGAGGGACACCTCAGGAGTCTCTTTCTAGAGGGCTTGGCAGGGCAAAAGGAAAAAAAAACTACGCTTCTCGAGGTGAGTCGGCGAGACCCAGGGTCCCTTTCCAGTAGCCAACAGGGATACTGGGATTCCTGTCAATGTTCAAGAGGAGTCAGGCTCCGTCAAATTTTGAAGCAGTGAGCTATGCGTGCCTCTCGAGGTGTCAGAGGCATGTGAGGCATTCCGTCGAAAGGAGTCGGGGACCTAGGGCTTTCTCTAGGGACTCCACAGGTGGTGCAGACATCCCTTCACCTTGTGAGATGAAAGACTAGACTGTATTCAAGCCACTGCAAGGAAAGCCGGCCTCCTTTCGAGTCAGGGCTTCTTCTCGGTGTATATGCCCATTGAGGCAGAGCAATCTCAGGGTCCCTCTCCCTCATACATAACTATTGCTGAGAGAAGCCTCCTCTTGAGGGGCTTGTGGAAAGGTGGCCTACGTCTTGAGTCTAAGCCAGGGAATCAGCTCTCTCATCTCGAGGCAATTTGGGGTACACGGAGCAGTCCTCGAGTTGCTCTGCTGAACTTTGGTTACTCGTCTAGACTTGGCATAACCGTTGTTCTCCCTGGGGAACCTCTGGAGTTGCCTAAAGGGAGTCAAGCCATCAGGTCGTGTTTGATGGGAAACTGGGGATGGCTCTGGAGTCAATGCAGGGGAAGCGGGCCTCATCTCGAGTTGATTTGGGGCCCATGGAGCTCCTTCGCGATGCTGGTGTGACCTCAGGGTCCCTCTCTACTTGTGACAGTGTTTTTGCGGACTGTCTCGACATCCATCAAGCAAGTCGAGGCTCCTGACATGTTTCAGGGGGCTCACGGAATTGCTCTGCATGCAGTGCAGGGGCAATCGCATGGCAGTGTTTTTGGGGACTCATCTCGCTTTGGAGGGGGACAGTCTCATGGTTTTTTCTCGAGTTGCGGCGGGGACCTGGGTGTACATTCTCGACTTACGGCGGGGATGGCCCTTCAACCCTCGTGTTTGTTCAACGAAGTCAGGACTCATGTCGAGTTACGAGGGACACCTCAGGAGTCTCTTCGAGGCTTGGCAGGGCAAAAGGGAACGCTTCTCGAGGTGTGGAGTTGGGAGACCCAGGGGTCCCTTTCCAGTAGCCACAGGGATACTGGGATTCCTGTCAATGTTCAAGAGGAGTCAGGCTTCCGTCAAATTTTGAAGCAGTGAGCTCTGCGTGCCTTCTCGAGGTGTCAGAACTGCAACACTGATGTGAGGCATTCCGTCCGACCACAAATGAAAGGCGTCAGAGGCATGGTGAGGCACATTCCAACAATTCAGTCGGGACGCCGGGGAACCTAGGGCTTTCTCTAGGGACTCCACAGGTGGTGCAGACATCCCTTCAGCTTGTGAGATGAAAGACTAGACTGTATTCAAGCACTGCAAGGAAAGGCCGGCCCCCGTCCTTTCGAGTCAGGGCTTCTCGGTGTATATGCCCATTGAGGCAACCCCCCCCCCCCCCCCCCCCCCCCCCCCCCCCCCAACCCCCCCCCATTGCAATCTCAGGGTCCCTCCCCTCATACCTATTGCTGAGAGAAGCCTCCTCTTGAGGGGCTTGTGGAAAGGTGGCCTACGTCTTGAGTCTAAGCCAGGGAATCAGCTCTCATCTCGAGGCAATTTGGGGTACATCGGAGCAGTCCTCGAGTTGCTCTGCTGAACTTGGGTACTCTCTCTAGACTTGGCCCGTTGTTCTCGGGGAACCTCTGGAGTTGCCTAAAGGGAGTCAAGCCTCAGGTCGTGTTTGATGGGGAACGAGGGGATGGCTCTGGAGTCAATGCAGGGGAAGCGGGCCTCATCTCGAGTTTGATTTGGGGCCCATGGAGCTCCTTCGCGATGCTGGTGTGACCTCAGGGTCCCTCTCTACTTGTGTGACCAGTGTTTTTGCGGACTGTCTCGACATCCATCAAGCAAGTCGAGGCTCCCTGACATGTTTCAGGGGGCTCACGGATTGCTCTGCATGCAGTGCAGGGGTAAGGAATCGGGCCTCATCTCGCTTGGAGGGGGAAGTCTCATGGTTTTTTCTCGAGTTGCGGCGGGGACCTGGGGTACATTCTCGACTTACGGCGGGGATGGCCCTTCAACCCCTCGTGTTGGTTCAACGAAGTCAGGACTCCTGTCGAGTTACGAGGGGTCACCTCAGGAGTCTATTCGAGGCTTGGCAGGGCAAAAGGAACGCTTCTCGAGGTGAGTCGGGAGACCCAGGGTCCCTTTCCAGTAGCCTACAGGGATACTGGGATTTCCTGTCAATGTTCAAGAGGAGTCAGGCTCCGTCAAATTTTGAAGCAGTGAGCTCTGCGTGCCTCTCGAGGTGTCAGAGGCATGTGAGGCATCTTTCGTCGAAAGGAGTCGGGGACTAGGGCTTTCTCTAGGGGACTCCACAGGTGGTGCAGACATCCCTTCACTT
Source organism: Odocoileus hemionus (assembly GCA_020976825.1). Lineage (NCBI taxonomy): Eukaryota > Metazoa > Chordata > Mammalia > Artiodactyla > Cervidae > Odocoileus > Odocoileus hemionus. The sequence goes on from JAJLRB010001736.1 coordinate 48,199, forward strand.
GTGAGATGAAAGACTTAGACTGTTATTTCAAGCCACTGCAAGGAAACCCGGCCTCCTTTCCTACGAGTCAGGGCTTCTCGGATGTTATGCCCCATTGAGGCAGCAATCTCAGGGTCCCTCCCTCATACCTATTGCTGAGAGAAGCCTCCTCTTGAGGGGCTTGTGGAAAGGCTGGCCTACGTCTTGAGTCTAAGCCAGGGAATCAGCTCTCTCTCGAGGCTCAATTTGGGGTACAACGGAGCACGTTTCCTCGAGTTGCTTCTGCTAGAACTTGGTACTCCTCTAGACTGGCGGCCGTTGTTCCTCGGGGGGAACCATCTGCTGGAGTTGCCTCTAAAGGGAGTCAAGCTCAGTGTCGTGTTATAGATGTGGTATCGGGGGATGGACTCTGGACGTCAAATGCAGAGGGGATGGTGTTCGTGCCTAAACTCGAGTTATATTTGGCGGCCCACGGAGCACCATTATACGGCGTTGCTAGGGTGTTGACCTCTTTAAGGGTCCTCTCTACTTGTATACTGAGTTTTTGCGAGAAATGTCTAACGACAATTCACCCGGGGGGGGGTGGGGGGGGTGTCTGTGTTGTGGGGGGGGGGGGGGGGGGGGGGGGGGGGGGGGGGGGGGGGGGGGGGGGGGGGGGGGGGGGGGGGGGGGGGGGGGGGTGGGGGGGGGGGGGGGGGGGGGGGGGGGGGGGGGGATCCATTCAGCAATGTTCCGATTGAGGCTCCCTGACAATGTATTCAGGGTATCTCACTGATAATTGCTCTGTCTTGCAATATCAGAGGGAATCGGGCCTGACAATAGCTCGCTTGGAGTGGAAAAGTCTCATGGTTATTTATCTCTTATTTCGTCGCGTGCATGGGGATCCTGGGTGTACTATTTCTCGACTTTTTTCGGGGGGGGGTGGCCCTTCCAAAACCCTCGTGTTGGTTCAATGAACGAATTCAGGACTCATGTTCCGAGGTACGAGGGACACCGGTCAAGGAGTCTCTACGAGGCTTGGCTAGGGCATAAAGGAACGCTTATCAGAGGTGAGTCGGAAGACCCAGTGTCCCTTTCCAGTACGCCACAGGGATTCTGTGATTCCTGTCAATGTTCAAGAGGACGTTCATTCATATCACGTTCAAATCTTGTGAAGCAGTGATCTCTTGACGTGCCTCTCGAGGTGTCAGAGGCTTATGTAGAGTGCATTCCCATCTATCCGAAACTGGAGTCGGTTCCGGACCTAGGGCCTTTCTCAAGGGGGGGGGGGATGTGGGGGACACCTACCAGGTTGGTAGCAGACAACCTTGCAGCTCTGTGAGATGACAAGAGACTGGGGACTTTTTTCAAGCCCAACTGCAAGGTAAAGCCGGCCCTCCTTTCGAGTACTAGGGTCTTTCATCGGTGTATTAATGTGCAATTTGAAGGCAGTAATTCTCATAGGGTTCCTCCCTCATACCTATTGTGCTGATTTAGAAGCGCTACAACTCTGTGACGGTGGCTTGTGGAAAGGAGAGCCTACGTCTATATAGTCTTATAAGCAGAGGGAGTCATCTCTCCATCTCGAGGCAATTTTGGGGTACACGGAGCAGTTCTCGAGTTGCTTCTGTCTCATACTCTAGGTTAGCTATATTCCTCGAACTTTGGACCGTTGTTCTCTATAGGTAAACCTCTGTGAGTAATGCTTAAAGGGAGTCAATAGAGCCTGTCAGGTACGTAGTTTGATGATGGTAAGAACGGGGGATCGCTTCTGGAGATCAAATGTCCTATGGGCGGAAACCGGAGGCCTCCATCTCGAGGTATCTCATTTGTGGCCCATGGAGCACTGCATGTCTCTATGCCTCCTTCTCCGCAGAAGTTGTTCTGGTAGTATACCTCAACGTCACCTCTCTAACATCTGTGACTAAGCGTTTTGCGGACTGTCTCGGAGACAATCCATCCATGCAAGTCGAGGCGTCCTGACATGTTTCAGGTGGAAGCACGGGATATTGCCTGCATTCAGTGCAAAACGGGAATCGGAGCCTCATCGCGCTTGGAGGGAATCGAAATATATCTCCATCATGGTTTTTCTCACGAGTGTTCGGCGGGGGATCCTGGGTTTGTATTCCATCGGACGTATTACGGCGGAGGTGGCCCATGTCCATCAACCCTCGTGTTTGTTTCAACGGAAGTCATTAAGTCCCTGTCGTGATTTACGAGGCATCACCCTCAGGAGTCTCTTCGAGGCTTGTCAGGGCAAAAGGACTACGTAAAGAGTTACTTGGTAGCTCTCAGGTGAGTCCGGGAGAAACCCAGGGTGTGAACCCCTTTACACAGCAGTATCCACATGGGATAGCTGTGATTTCCTGTCAATGTTCAAGAGGAGTCAGGCTCCGTCAAATTTTGAAGCAGTGAGCTCTGCGTGCCTCTCGAGGTGTCAGAGGCATGTGAGGCATTCCGTCGAAAGGAGTCGGGGACCTAGGGCTTTCTCTAGGGACTCCACAGGTGGTGCAGACATCCCTTCACCTTGTGAGATGAAAGACTAGACTGTATTCAAGCCACTGCAAGGAAAGCCGGCCTCCTTTCGAGTCAGGGCTTCTCGGTGTATATGCCCATTGAGGCAGCAATCTCAGGGTCCCTCCCTCATACCTATTGCTGAGAGAAGCCTCCTCTTGAGGGGCTTGTGGAAAGGTGGCCTACGTCTTGAGTCTAAGCCAGGGAATCAGCTCTCATCTCGAGGCAATTTGGGGTACACGGAGCAGTCCTCGAGTTGCTCTGCTGAACTTGGTACTCCTCTAGACTTGGCCCGTTGTTCTCGGGGAACCTCTGGAGTTGCCTAAAGGGAGTAAAGCCTCAGGTCGTGTTTGATGGGGAACGGGGGATGGCTCTGGAGTCAATGCAGGGGAAGCGGGCCTCATCTCGAGTTGATTTGGGGCCCATGGAGCTCCTTCGCGATGCTGGTGTGACCTCAGGGTCCCTCTCTACTTGTGACAGTGTTTTTGCGGACTGTCTCGACATCCATCAAGCAAGTCGAGGCTCCTGACATGTTTCAGGGGGCTCACGGAATTGCTCTGCATGCAGTGCAGGGGAATCGGGCCTCATCTCGCTTGGAGGGGGAAGTCTCATGGTTTTTCTCGAGTTGCGGCGGGGACCTGGGGTACATTCTCGACTTACGGCGGGGATGGCCCTTCAACCCTCGTGTTTGGTTCAACGAAGTCAGGACTCCTGTCGAGTTACGAGGGACACCTCAGGAGTCTCTTCGAGGCTTGGCAGGGCAAAAGGAACGCTTCTCGAGGTGAGTCGGGAGACCCAGGGTCCCTTTCCAGTAGCCACAGGGATACTGGGATTCCTGTCAATGTTCAAGAGGAGTCAGGCTCCGTCAAATTTTGAAGCAGTGAGCTCTGCGTGCCTCTCGAGGTGTCAGAGGCATGTGAGGCATTCCGTCGAAAGGAGTCGGGGACCTAGGGCTTTCTCTAGGGACTCCACAGGTGGTGCAGACATCCCTTCAGCTTGTGAGATGAAAGACTAGACTGTATTCAAGCCACTGCAAGGAAAGCCGGCCTCCTTTCGAGTCAGGGCTTCTCGGTGTATATGCCCATTGAGGCAGCAATCTCAGGGTCCCTCCCTCATACCTATTGCTGAGAGAAGCCTCCTCTTGAGGGGCTTGTGGAAAGGTGGCCTACGTCTTGAGTCTAAGCCAGGGAATCAGCTCTCATCTCGAGGCAATTTGGGGTACACGGAGCAGTCCTCGAGTTGCTCTGCTGAACTTGGTACTCCTCTAGACTTGGCCCGTTGTTCTCGGGGAACCTCTGGAGTTGCCTAAAGGGAGTCAAGCCTCAGGTCGTGTTTGATGGGGAACGGGGGATGGCTCTGGAGTCAATGCAGGGGAAGCGGGCCTCATCTCGAGTTGATTTGGGCCCCATGGAGCTCCTTCGCGATGCTGGTGTGACCTCAGGGTCCCTCTCTACTTGTGACAGTGTTTTTGCGGACTGTCTCGACATCCATCAAGCAAGTCGAGGCTCCTGACATGTTTCAGGGGGCTCACGGAATTGCTCTGCATGCAGTGCAGGGGAATCGGGCCTCATCTCGCTTGGAGGGGGAAGTCTCATGGTTTTTCTCGAGTTGCGGCGGGGACCTGGGGTACACTCTCGACTTACGGCGGGGATGGCCCTTCAACCCTCGTGTTGGTTCAACGAAGTCAGGACTCCTGTCGAGTTACGAGGGACACCTCAGGAGTCTCTTCGAGGCTTGGCAGGGCAAAAGGAACGCTTCTCGAGGTGAGTCGGGAGACCCAGGGTCCCTTTCCAGTAGCCACAGGGGATACTGGGATTCCTGTCAATGTTCAAGAGGAGTCAGGCTCCGTCAAATTTTGAAGCAGTGAGCTCTGCGTGCCTCTCGAGGTGTCAGAGGCATGTGAGGCATTCCGTCGAAAGGAGTCGGGGACCTAGGGCTTTCTCTAGGGACTCCACAGGTGGTGCAGACATCCCTTCAGCTTGTGAGATGAAAGACTAGACTGTATTCAAGCCACTGCAAGGAAAGCCGGCCTCCTTTCGAGTCAGGGCTTCTCGGTGTATATGCCCATTGAGGCAGCAATCTCAGGGTCCCTCCCTCATACCTATTGCTGAGAGAAGCCTCCTCTTGAGGGGCTTGTGGAAAGGTGGCCTACGTCTTGAGTCTAAGCCAGGGAATCAGCTCTCATCTCGAGGCAATTTGGGGTACACGGAGCAGTCCTCGAGTTGCTCTGCTGAACTTGGTACTCCTCTAGACTTGGCCCGTTGTTCTCGGGGAACCTCTGGAGTTGCCTAAAGGGAGTCAAGCCTCAGGTCGTGTTTGATGGGGAACGGGGGATGGCTCTGGAGTCAATGCAGGGGAAGCGGGCCTCATCTCGAGTTGATTTGGGGCCCATGGAGCTCCTTCGCGATGCTGGTGTGACCTCAGGGTCCCTCTCTACTTGTGACAGTGTTTTTGCGGACTGTCTCGACATCCATCAAGCAAGTCGAGGCTCCTGACATGTTTCAGGGGGCTCACGGAATTGCTCTGCATGCAGTGCAGGGGAATCGGGCCTCATCTCGCTTGGAGGGGGAAGTCTCATGGTTTTTCTCGAGTTGCGGCGGGGACCTGGGGTACATTCTCGACTTACGGCGGGGGTGGCCCTTCAACCCTCGTGTTGGTTCAACGAAGTCAGGACTCCTGTCGAGTTACGAGGGACACCTCAGGAGTCTCTTCGAGGCTTGGCAGGGCAAAAGGACGCTTCTCGAGGTGAGTCGGGAGACCCAGGGTCCCTTTCCAGTAGCCACAGGGATACTGGGATTCCTGTCAATGTTCAAGAGGAGTCAGGCTCCGTCAAATTTTGAAGCAGTGAGCTCTGCGTGCCTCTCGAGGTGTCAGAGGCATGTGAGGCATTCCGTCGAAAGGAGTCGGGGACCTAGGGCTTTCTCTAGGGACTCCACAGGTGGTGCAGACATCCCTTCAGCTTGTGAGATGAAAGACTAGACTGTATTCAAGCCACTGCAAGGAAAGCCGGCCTCCTTTCGAGTCAGGGCTTCTCGGTGTATATGCCCATTGAGGCAGCAATCTCAGGGTCCCTCCCTCATACCTATTGCTGAGAGAAGCCTCCTCTTGAGGGGCTTGTGGAAAGGTGGCCTACGTCTTGAGTCTAAGCCAGGGAATCAGCTCTCATCTCGAGGCAATTTGGGGTACACGGAGCAGTCCTCGAGTTGCTCTGCTGAACTTGGTACTCCTCTAGACTTGGCCCGTTGTTCTCGGGGAACCTCTGGAGTTGCCTAAAGGGAGTCAAGCCTCAGGTCGTGTTTGATGGGGAACGGGGGATGGCTCTGGAGTCAATGCAGGGGAAGCGGGCCTCATCTCGAGTTGATTTGGGGCCCATGGAGCTCCTTCGCGATGCTGGTGTGACCTCAGGGTCCCTCTCTACTTGTGACAGTGTTTTTGCGGACTGTCTCGACATCCATCAAGCAAGTCGAGGCTCCTGACATGTTTCAGGGGGCTCACGGAATTGCTCTGCATGCAGTGCAGGGGAATCGGGCTCATCTCGCTTGGAGGGGGAAGTCTCATGGTTTTTCTCGAGTTGCGGCGGGGACCTGGGGTACATTCTCGACTTACGGCGGGGATGGCCCTTCAACCCTCGTGTTGGTTCAACGAAGTCAGGACTCCTGTCGAGTTACGAGGGACACCTCAGGAGTCTCTTCGAGGCTTGGCAGGGCAAAAGGAACGCTTCTCGAGGTGAGTCGGGAGACCCAGGGTCCCTTTCCAGTAGCCAGGGATACTGGGATTCCTGTCAATGTTCAAGAGGAGTCAGGCTCCGTCAAATTTTGAAGCAGTGAGCTCTGCGTGCCTCTCGAGGTGTCAGAGGCATGTGAGGCATTCCGTCGAAAGGAGTCGGGGACCTAGGGCTTTCTCTAGGGACTCCACAGGTGGTGCAGACATCCCTTCAGCTTGTGAGATGAAAGACTAGACTGTATTCAAGCCACTGCAAGGAAAGCCGGCCTCCTTTCGAGTCAGGGCTTCTCGGTGTATATGCCCATTGAGGCAGCAATCTCAGGGTCCCTCCCTCATACCTATTGCTGAGAGAAGCCTCCTCTTGAGGGGCTTGTGGAAAGGTGGCCTACGTCTTGAGTCTAAGCCAGGGAATCAGCTCTCATCTCGAGGCAATTTGGGGTACACGGAGCAGTCCTCGAGTTGCTCTGCTGAACTTGGTACTCCTCTAGACTTGGCCCGTTGTTCTCGGGGAACCTCTGGAGTTGCCTAAAGGGAGTCAAGCCTCAGGTCGTGTTTGATGGGGAACGGGGGATGGCTCTGGAGTCAATGCAGGGGAAGCGGGCCTCATCTCGAGTTGATTTGGGGCCCATGGAGCTCCTTCGCGATGCTGGTGTGACCTCAGGGTCCCTCTCTACTTGTGACAGTGTTTTTGCGGACTGTCTCGACATCCATCAAGCAAGTCGAGGCTCCTGACATGTTTCAGGGGGCTCACGGAATTGCTCTGCATGCAGTGCAGGGGAATCGGGCCTCATCTCGCTTGGAGGGGGAAGTCTCATGGTTTTTCTCGAGTTGCGGCGGGGACCTGGGGTACATTCTCGACTTACGGCGGGGATGGCCCTTCAACCCTCGTGTTTGTTCAACGAAGTCAGGACTCCTGTCGAGTTACGAGGGACACCTCAGGAGTCTCTTCGAGGCTTGGCAGGGCAAAAGGAACGCTTCTCGAGGTGAGTCGGGAGACCCAGGGTCCCTTTCCAGTAGCCACAGGGATACTGGGATTCCTGTCAATGTTCAAGAGGAGTCAGGCTCCGTCAAATTTTGAAGCAGTGAGCTCTGCGTGCCTCTCGAGGTGTCAGAGGCATGTGAGGCATTCCGTCGAAAGGAGTCGGGGACCTAGGGCTTTCTCTAGGGACTCCACAGGTGGTGCAGACATCCCTTCAGCTTGTGAGATGAAAGACTAGACTGTATTCAAGCCACTGCAAGGAAACCCGGCCTCCTTTCGAGTCAGGGCTTCTCGGTGTATATGCCCATTGAGGCAGCAATCTCAGGGTCCCTCCCTCATACCTATTGCTGAGAGAAGCCTCCTCTTGAGGGGCTTGTGGAAAGGTGGCCTACGTCTTGAGTCTAAGCCAGGGAATCAGCTCTCATCTCGAGGCAATTTGGGGTACACGGAGCAGTCCTCGAGTTGCTCTGCTGAACTTGGTACTCCTCTAGACTTGGCCCGTTGTTCTCGGGGAACCTCTGGAGTTGCCTAAAGGGAGTCAAGCCTCAGGTCGTGTTTGATGGGGAACGGGAAATGGCTCTGGAGTCAATGCAGGGGAAGCGGGCCTCATCTCGAGTTGATTTGGGGCCCATGGAGCTCCTTCGCGATGCTGGTGTGACCTCAGGGTCCCTCTCTACTTGTGACAGTGTTTTTGCGGACTGTCTCGACATCCATCAAGCAAGTCGAGGCTCCTGACATGTTTCAGGGGGCTCACGGAATTGCTCTGCATGCAGTGCAGGGGAATCGGGCCTCATCTCGCTTGGAGGGGGAAGTCTCATGGTTTTTCTCGAGTTGCGGCGGGGACCTGGGGTACATTCTCGACTTACGGCGGGGATGGCCCTTCAACCCTCGTGTTGGTTCAACGAAGTCAGGACTCCTGTCGAGTTACGAGGGACACCTCAGGAGTCTCTTCGAGGCTTGGCGGGGCAAAAGGAACGCTTCTCGAGGTGAGTCGGGAGACCCAGGGTCCCTTTCCAGTAGCCACAGGGATACTGGGATTCCTGTCAATGTTCAAGAGAGTCAGGCTCCGTCAAATTTTGAAGCAGTGAGCTCTGCGTGCCTCTCGAGGTGTCAGAGGCATGTGAGGCATTCCGTCGAAAGGAGTCGGGGACCTAGGGCTTTCTCTAGGGACTCCACAGGTGGTGCAGACATCCCTTCAGCTTGTGAGATGAAAGACTAGACTGTATTCAAGCCACTGCAAGGAAAGCCGGCCTCCTTTCGAGTCAGGGCTTCTCGGTGTATATGCCCATTGAGGCAGCAATCTCAGGGTCCCTCCCTCATACCTATTGCTGAGAGAAGCCTCCTCTTGAGGGGCTTGTGGAAAGGTGGCCTACGTCTTGAGTCTAAGCCAGGGAATCAGCTCTCATCTCGAGGCAATTTGGGGTACACGGAGCAGTCCTCGAGTTGCTCTGCTGAACTTGGTACTCCTCTAGACTTGGCCCGTTGTTCTCGGGGAACCTCTGGAGTTGCCTAAAGGGAGTCAAGCCTCAGGTCGTGTTTGATGGGGAAACGGGGGATGGCTCTGGAGTCAATGCAGGGGAAGCGGGCCTCATCTCGAGTTGATTTGGGGCCCATGGAGCTCCTTCGCGATGCTGGTGTGACCTCAGGGTCCCTCTCTATCTGTGACATGGATTTTTGCGGACTGTCTGGACATCCTTAAGCAAAATCGAGGCTCCTGCTTGTTTCAAGGGGGCTCACGCAATTGCTCTGCATGCAGTGCAGGGAATCGGAAAGCCGCATCTCGATTGGAGGGGGGTTAGTCATCATGGTTTTTCTCGAGTTGCGGCGGGGACCTGGGGTATATTCTGACTTTACGGGGCGGGGATGGTCCTTCAACCCTTCGTTTTGTTCAACGAAGGTCAGGACCCTGTCGAGTTAGAGGGACACCTCAGGAGTCTTTGTCGAGGCTTCAGGGGGAGGGGCATAAGGGACGATTCACGAGGTGATGTCGCTGGAGACCAGGGTCCCTTGTCAGTAGGCACAGGGATATGGGATTCTGTCAATGTTCAAGGAGAGTTCGGCTTCACGTCAAATTTTGATGCAGTGAGCTCGCTGGTTCCTCTCGCGAGGTGTCAGAGGCTGGGAGGATTCCGTCGATAAGGATGATGTCGGAGTCCCTTGGACTGGGATGGGGAATACATGTAAATCCATGGCCTAATTCATTTCATGTTTATGACAAAAACTACTGTAATGATGTAAAGTAATTGAGACTCCAGTAATAAAATAAATGGAAAAAAAGAGAGTGAAACATCCAATTTACAATTACATGATAAAAAATAAAATATCGAGATAAAATCTATTAAGGAGGTAAAAGATCTTGACTGGTAAGCTGTAATAGACTTATGGAAGAAAAAAACTCAAGACTAACAAATGCATGTAAATATATATCATGTTCATGAACTGGAAGAATTAATATTATTAAGAAATCACAATAGTATTTAAGGCAATCTATAGGTAATGAAATCTCTGCCAAAATACCAGTTATTTTTCAAATAACTAGAATTAAATAGTTCTAAAATTTATATGAAATATATAAATACCCTGAATATCCAGAACAGTCTTGAGAAAGAACAAAGTGGAAGTAGCACACTCCCTGATTTCAAATTATACTAAAAAAACTATTTTAGTAATCAAACAGTATGGACTTAAAACATAAAAACAGATACCATGATCAATGAAACAATCTATAGAGCCAAAAAAAGGACCTACAGCATATGATCAGTTAATCCATGACAAAGGAGGCAAAGGGAAAAGACAGTCTCTTCAATAAACAATGTTGGAAAAACTGGGTGAAAGCTATAAGATGGATCAAATTAACCACTCTCTCACACCATGCACAAAAATAAATTTAAAATGGGTTAAAATACTTGAAATATAAGACCTGAAATGATAAAACTCCTAGAAGAAATATTAGGACTGTACACTCTTTGACATTGATCTTAGCAATAATTTTTGGATATGTTTCCTTTGGCAAAAGAATCAAAAGGAAAGTTAAACAGATGAGGATACATTAAAGTAAAAAACTCCTCTTGCACAGTGAAGGGAAACCATCAAAAACACAAAAGGCCTACTAAGTGAGAAAATATATTGCAAACAATATATTTGATAAAAAGTTAATATCCACAATATACAAAAAAACAAACCTCATACAACTCATACATCAAAAAAACAAACATTCCAGGTTTTACAAAATGAGGAGAGTACCTGAATAGACATTTCTCCAAAGAAGACATAGTCATTCATATTGGATGCATGAGAAAAGTGCTCGGGGCTGGTGCACTGGGAACACCCAGAGGGATCGGGTAGAGAGGGAGGTGGGAGGGGGGATTGGGATGGGGAATACATGTAAATCCATGGCTGATTCATGTCAATGTATGGGCAAATACCACTACAATATTGTAGAGTGATTTAGCCTCCAACTGATAAAATAAATGGAAAAAAAAAAAAGAAAACACATATGCACTCTATGTTCATTGCAGCATTATTTATAATAGCAAGACATAGAAGGATCCCAAGTACCCATAAATAGATGAATGGATGAAGATGTGTTATGTAAAGTCAATGGGATATTACTCAGTTATAAAAAAAAAGAGAAAAAGAATTAAATCTTGCCATTTGTGAATGGACCTAGAGGTTATTATGCTGAGGATATATGCTAGACGGTATATTCAACATGTATATGTTGAATTTAAAAAACAAAACCAATAATCAAACATAGCAAAACATAAACAGTCACAGAGAAAAAAGCAGTTAGATACCAAAGGAGAAGGAATGGGGAGACGAAAGAAATAGTTGAAGAAAATTAAGAGGAATAACTTCCAGCAGAAAAATAAATGAGTCATGGTGATAAATGTACAGTGTTGAAAATATAATCAATAACTAAGTAATAGCTTTATATTACATAACATAATTAGACTTTTAGTGATCATTTTGAAATGTATAGGGAAAAAAATCACTATGTTTTTTAAACAGAAAATAACAGTGTTGTAAGTCAACTATACTTCAAAAAAAAACTGTAGACTTACCAACACATTGAAGAAAAGAATTACATTTGTGGTTACCAGAGGTGGTAGGGAAAGGGGAAAAAATGAAGAAAGGAAGTCAAAAGTCAATACAAAACTTCCAGTTATAAGGTAAGTAAATACTAGTAATAAAATGTACAACATGATAAATATAATTAACACTTCTGTATGTTATATACAAACATTTTTAAGGGAATAAATCCTAAGAGTTCATCACACACAAAAAAAATTATTTAATTTTTATCTGTAGCAGATGATGAATGCTCACTAAACGTATTGTGATAATCATTTCATGGTGTGTGTAAATCAAATAATTATGATCTACATCTTAAACTTATACAGTGCCATATGTCAATTACATATCAATAAGCTGGAAGTAAAACAAATTTTAAATAAAATTGGCAAAGGACCTGAATAGACATTTCTCAAAAGACATACAAATAAGCACCTGTTGTATAAAAATGTATTCAACATCACTAATAATCAAGAAAAATGTAAATTTAAACCACAATAAAGTATCACTTCACATTTTTAAGTATTATAATTATCAAAATGATATAAAATAAAAAAAGCAGTGGTAAGGATGTGAAGAAAAGGGAACACTTTTGTACTCTTGGTGGGAAATACTTTGCCATAACCATTATGGAAAACAGCAGGGAGATTCCTCCAAAAATAAAAATAGAACTATTTTTAATCCATCAATCCTATTTCTTGGTGCATATTCAAAGGAATTCAAATCAATTATAATATCTCAAAAAGATATCTGCACTCATGTTCATTGCAGGTTATTCCCATTAACCAGGCTATAGAAGCAATTCATGCACCCATTGATGGATGAATAGATAGTGTGATGTATATTTAGAATATCATAAAATATCATGTAGTCTTTATGAGTAGGAAAAGTAATCTGTGATATGAACAAACCTAGGGAATGTTATGCAAAGTAAAATGAGCAAGAGAGAAAAGAGAAATAATACAGGATCTCACATATGGAATCTAGAAAGTCAAACTTATAGAACCAGAAAGTAGAATAGTGATTGCCAAAGCCCTAAGGAGCAAGAAATAGGGAGACATTGATCAGGGGAACAAAGTGTCAGTTATGCAAGATGAAGATTAAGAATTTCTGGAAATCCCTTTTATAGCAATGTGATTATAGTTAGCAATACTGCATTGTATGCTTGAAATTTCCTAGGTGAGTGGATCTTTTTTTTTTTTTCCATTTATTTTTATTAGTTGGAGGCTAATTACTTTACAACATTGCAGTGGTTTTTGTCATACATTGAAATGAATTAGCCATGGATTTACATGTATTCCCCATCCCGGTCCCCCCCTCCCACCTCCCTCTCCACCCCATCCCTCTGGGTCTTCCCAGTGCACCAGGCCTGAGCACTTGTCTAATAGCCAGGTCATGGAAGCAACCTAGGTGAGTGGATCTTAAGTGTTATCACCAAACACCAAAAAAAGAAAAATTAGTAGCAACGTAAGTCATGAATATGTAAAAATGGTTGATTGTGGCAATTACTTAACAAGGTAGATGGTTGTTGCTGTTCAGTTGTTAAGTCATGTCCAACTCTTTGCAACCCCAAGGACTGCAGCATGCCAGGCTTCTCTGCACTTCACTACCTCTGGGAGTTTGATCAAACTCATGTCCATTAAATTGATGATGCTATCCAGCCATCTCATCCTCTGTCACCCCCGTCTCCTCCTGCCCACAATCTTTCCCAGCATCAGGGTCTTTTCCAGTAAGTAGGCTCTTCACATCAGTTGGCCAAAGTATTTGACCTTCCGCTTCAGCAGCAGTCCTTCCAATGAATATTCAGGCTTGATTTCCTGTAGGACTGACAGGTTTGATCTCTTTTCTGTCCAAGGAACTCTTAAGAGTCATCTCCAGCACCACAAGTTGAATACTTAAATCAAAATATCATTATATACCTTCACACACACAATTTTATTTGTCCATGATACTTTAATAAATGAGGCAGAGAGAGAAAAACAGAGTCAAGAACTTCAAATGGTTCTCATTAATTTTGTATCCTCACTGATCTGGCTCTCAAGTAATCAGCTGTGGTTTCCAATAAGGGTTTAATATTCACAACAAAATAGGAACACTTCCATGACTTGATTCAATGGGGTGGAAAATACATCACAGGTCCACACACTGGGATTGTGCCTCTTTGTTATTACATGATGCTCATTTTTCTTAACAATCCAGGTTCAGGCAAAGGGTTCTCCCATAAACTTAGTTTCAGGTGTAGGGAATTTAATTGTTTGCTAAAGAATGGGTGAATCTCTAATATGTCACTCCTGAATAGCTGCTTCTAATGCAAAGCCTTTCCATCAGAGGAGATAATTCCTCAGAGAGAAAGCAGCAACTGCAAAACAAGGTCCCTGAACCTTATGGAAAATCTCTGTAAACAGCAATAAAGGGCAAAGTGAAAATGACCGGTCTTGTAGCTCACTTCTCCAAAGCAAGATTCATTATGAGCACAGTGAACCATTTGAATATGCTTCCTCCACACTTTCTGCCTCTTGCCCTGTGGGAACAGAGAGATTTATTTAAGATCACTTCTCCATAGTGTTTCAAGTAAACCTCTTCTAAATTCAAACAAGTGAACAGATTTCAACAGATCTTCTTGAAGAAATTTCGAGGCTTTAAGCTAGGTGGGAAGGTTTTGATTTCTAAGAAGGCTTTCATTTTTTAAACATATTTATTGAGGTATAATCAATATTCCTAAAAAAGTACACATATTGAAAGTAGACAATTTCTTAACAATTGCTCATTTCACAGTTAGTTATATGAATAGGCTCTGCTCAAGTGTGACATTTTTCATACTGAAAGTTACTTATTACAAGAATCGGTCAGTTTGAATATAGGATTTTTTTCTGGGCACCTCAAACATCACTAAAATCATCTCAAAGAATTGAGGTAAGATTTTCAATAGTACCAATATTTATTATAGATTATTACTTCCCATGTATACTACTCATTATTTTTCAGCACTTTTCAGATATGGTCATAGAATATTTGATCTTCATTCCAATTTTTCAAAAGGTAGTTGGTGATATTATTAATTTAATTTGAAAGTTGGATATTTTGAGGCTTATACAGGTTAAACAAATTGTAGGCACCCAGCTCTCTGACACCGTGACTAGGCTTTGTCATGAGGCTTCTCATTACATGTCTGCATAAGCACTTAAAGGCACAGTAAGTGCCTTTAGTAAGGAAAACTATTGGTGAGGATTAAAACAAAATTTAAATACATTTCACATATATAAAAGAGGAAATTACAAATATTAGCGACATAAATCATCAGCAGTCTCATCAAACACAAATATGGAGGCTCTCGTGAGAAAAATTGCTAAGGATAAGAGGAGTCTCCACTGCGTCTTTGAGAGTAAAATTGGTGGTGATTCTTCTGGAGCTCATTGCACAGTTAAACAGTGCTTTCTACTCCAACTGTTAATTCTTCCTACCCCACAGGTGTATACACAGTTACAGAAGTAACCAAAAGCTCTTTTTTTGCATCCATGGCACCATGGTGGATGTGTTCATACATATTCCGTCAATTATCCTGATGATCTATGAGGTGGATATCATTATTATAAATTTGTAACTGAAAAAACAAGGGTATGAGGTGACAAAGAAATGTACCTTAGATGAAAGAGGTTGCATTCAGAAGAATCAGGATTTGAATCAGGTTTTTCTGATTGAAAGGTTGTTGCTGAACGATAAGACACGGGATTCTTGGCCTCCGGAGGAGACGAATTCTATCCAGGGCCAGAGAAGAGGCCGGATTGCTCAGAGCTTTTGTGGAATAAAGTTTTATTAAAGTATGAAGGAGATAGAGAAAGCTTCTGACATAGGCATCAGAAGGGGGCAAAAGAGTACCCCCCTCCTAGTCTTTATCTGTATGTTATATGGTCACTCACAGTCTGTTAATGAAAAGAAAGGAATGTCATAAAATTTAGAATGGCACCAGATAATTCATCCCTGGCCATAAAACGATTGACTTGAATCTTGTAGAAGGGCAGAATACCAGCAAATAGTTCCATTTACATAGATTAGGGGAACAATACCTAAGTAAGTAAGTTAGGCTGTTTGGCGGAAACCAACTTGAAGATAGAGTCTGGGGTACATTAACATAGCTTAAGACAACATTTCCATAAGAAAAAGAAATGTATTGGTTAACTCAAGGTTTGAGAGTAGTTAGCTTTAGGTGAGACCAGATGTCATGGCAGCACAGCATTTTAAGAGAAACCTCCTTTTAAATTTGTATAGAGAAGGAAAAACATAACGCTGGTTTGTTTCCTCCTGCCGCTTAAGAGAGATAAAAATGTCTGGCACTTGTAGCCTCTTTCCTCCATTTGGAGACCCCTGGCCTTCCTGCCTGTTACCCTCTCATGATGCTCAAACAATATTCATTTTTTAACATTTTTGCAGATAAATCTGGTGTCCCAGTCTTTGGAGTGGTGTTAGAGAATGGAGAGTTAGGCCTGAGGGAAAGGACAAGATGGAAGGACCGTTCAATGAATGCAATACCACATTTTACTTACTATTTGAGAGTTCAAAGATGTCATTTTGTGTGTGTGTGTGTGTGTGTGGTGTGCTGATGAAATTGTTCTGTATAAACTTGCTTCTGAAGAAGTATTAAAATAATTTGAATTATTATCAAAATGAGATTACTAGTTCAACATTGTCTACCATAACTTAACAATGTTGGGTATAGGTTAAAATTTTGAAGGGAAAATTAATAAATAAGATTAACCTGAGACTTAATGTTGGCGCTGCCCATTATTAACCACTTGGTGGTGGACAAAATCCTAAATTTCTCTATGCTTCTCTTTCCTAATGTATAAAATCAGTATAAAAATGATAGTAACAAGTGAAGTAGCTCAGTCGTGTCTGACTCTGAGATCCCATGGACTGTAGCCTACAAGTCCTCCATCCATGAGATTTTCCAGGCAAGAATACTGGAGTGGGTTGCCATTTCCTTCTACAGAGGATCTTCCCAACCCAGGGATTGAACCTGGATCTCCCACATTGTAGGCAGATGCTTTACCATCTGAGCGACCAGGGAAGTCCTAAAAATGATAGCAGTGAGTATCTTTTAGGTTTGAACTAAGGATTACATGTCTGAATAAGCACTTAAAGTCACAGTAAGTGTGCAGTTTTAGTGTAAGCATTATTATTACAACTGTTAACATTAGTCTATGGCATTGCTTCCTCACCTGCAGAGTGGATGATATGATACCAATTGCACAGGTTGTTATTGCTAAGAAAAGGAAGCGAGGATGTGAATCATGTGCTACTACACCATGCACACAGCAGTCATTCATTCTTGTTGCTGTTTAGTCAGTAAATCCTGCCTGACTCTTTGCAACCCCATGGACTGTAGCCTGCCAGTTTCCTCTGTCTAGGCAATTTTACAGGTAAGAATATGAGAATGAGTTGCCATTTCCTTCTCCAGGATATCTTCCCAAACCAGGGAACTGAACATGGCATTGTCTCCTTCATTAGCAGGGAGATTCTTTACCACTAACCTACTAAGCTACCCAATCATTCATGCGCTTCCCTGGTGACTCAGTGGTAAAGAACCTGCCTGGGTTCGATTCTATGGTTTGGGAAGCTTCCCCTGGAGAAGGAAATTGCAACCCACTCCAGTATTTCTTGACTAGAGAATTTCAAGGACAGAGGAGCCTGGTTGGCTACAGTCCATGGGTTTGCAAAGAGTTGGGCATGACTGAGTGACTAACTTATAAGACTTACATTATTGTTAAGTGATTAGATTTAGTCAACATACATTACAAATACTTTTAATTAACTCTTGTATTGATTTTTTTTTATATTCCCATCACCATCTTCTGTTACTCTTTTTCCAACTCTTATAAGAAGTTTCTGTGGTTTCTGTCTCCGTCTTGCATCCCTTTAGTGAACCTCAGCCAGTTTCATCTAAGATACATAAAGATCTTTACTGGAATAACATACAAGATTCCCTCTTAGATCAAATTCCTTTCATCTCCCTCTACTCACATTAACAACCTTCCAAAATTCCCTGTTTCTTAGGGAGTAAAAAGAAACTTCCTAAACTTTCTATTAATGGCTTTATGTCTATTTTCTAACTCCTTTCAAACACATCTGCCATTATTTGGGAAATCTACTACTTCAATTCAGTAGTAACTTGAGATATCTCAGAAGATAAAGGTCTCCCACGTATGTGGTTACAGGAATAATCTTAAAATCTTATATGTTTTATCTGTCAAATAAACTCAAAAGAATCCACACTCATTCTATCCTGGGCATTTATCACTTATTGGAATGGAGTATAATAAATTCAAAGTTGCATGAATGAAAATTGTGGTTTTCTTTCAGGTAATGAAATGAACCATTATATGAAAACACATGAAGAACAGGAACGTGACAGAGTTTGTACTACTGGGGCTCACAGAGAATCCAAAGATGCAGAAAATTGTATTTGCTGTGTTTCTGGTCATCTACCTTACCACTGTGGTGGGGAATGTGCTCATCGTGGTCACATTAATGTTACTCAGTTCATCATTGAGGTCTCCCATGTACTTTTTCCTGGCCCTTCTCTCCTTTGTTGATGCCTGCTATTCCTCTGTAAGTACCCCCAAGCTGATTGCAGATTCACTCTATGAAAAGAAGACTATCCTATTTAATGGTTGCATGACTCAAATCTTTGGGGAACATTTCTTTGGAGGTGTTGAGATAATCCTGCTCACTGTGATGGCCTATGACCGCTACATGGCCATCTGCAAGCCCTTGCACTATACAACCATCATGAAATCGGCAGCTGTGTGGACTGCTAGTGGGAGTGTCAATGAGTGGGAGGCTATCTTCATGGATTTCATACAGATTCTCTTTATTTTCCAATTACCCTTCTATGGCTCTAATGTCATAGATCACTTTATGTGTGATCTGAACCCTTTGCTCGATCTTGCCTGTACTGATACCAACACTCTAGGACTCTTTGTTGCTGCCAACAGTGGTTTTAATCTGTCTGTTAAACATCCTTCTCTTGCTTGTCTCCTATGCGGCCATCCTTTACTCCCTAAGGGAACCTACAGTTTGGAGGCAAGACACAAAGCCTTCTCCACCTGTGTTTCCCACATCACAGTGGTTGTCTTATTCTTTGTGCCCTGCACATTTGTGTACATGAGACCCGCAGCTACTTTTACCTATTGATAAAGCGGTTGCTGTATTCTACACTATGATAACTCCCATGTTAAATCCCTTAATCTATACCTTGAGAAATACCAGATGAAAAATGCCATTAAGAAACTGTGCAGTAGGAAATTTATTTCAGATGAGAGATAAATGTACCTAGAACTTAACATTGGTTAGTGTTAGTCTCTCAGTTGTGCCTGACTCTTTGTTGACACCATGGACTATGTAGCCCACCAGGCAAATGTCAAAATGACATTTTGGATGAGCTCAGTAAGAACTAACTTAAGGATAAAGAAATTAACTACAGAAAAATAAATAGAAAAAAAGAGAAAAAATTATAGTATTTTTTGTTGAATGGAACAGAAATAGTTGCACAAAAGGAGAGAAAAACATAACCCATCACCATTTCTTTCATACATAGAAGATTCTACCAAATTGACATTAAGTTTTTACAACAGCAACCATGAATGTGAATTTCATAGACTTTCCCTTCTGATTAAATTTTTTAAAATGCTAAGTAGTTTGGTTTTTGAGCAGTAATCTTTACAAGAATCCTAAGAAGCAGGCACTGCTATCATCCCAATTTTGTAAGTGAGGAAATATGCATAAAGGGTAGGATTTAAAACAGTCATATCGAAGAGTCAGTAATCAAAACATGATTGATTCTCAGACCATGATCTTAATTGCTGTGATACACTCTCCTGCAATAATGATGGAAAGGTAATATGAATTAATAGTTGCTCAGCTGGTTAAAGAATCTGCCTGCAATGTGAGAAACCTGGGTTCAATCTCTGGGTTGGGAAGATACCCTGGAGAAAGGAATGGCTACCCAATACAGGATTCTGGCCTCTCTATAATACCAATAATAATACCCTCTAGGTCCATTCATATTGTCACAAATGGCAATAATTTAAATTCTTTTCTTTTTTCCATTAATTTTCACTAGTAACGCTAATATACCATTGTTGACAGTGGTATGTTGACTCACATTATAGTATATACTTATTTCATAGCTATAAAAGCAATGCATTATTGAAACTTCTGTAGCAGTTAAATGAAGATTGCACAATTTTTTCCCTATTTTCTTGTAGGTTTCAGAATATTTAGTACTGCTCATGACACCACCTTAGGTTGAAAAATAATCATAAAAAATGATGACTCAAAAGAACAATCTTGATATTAGACAGGAATTTATTTATTATATATGCAGTTATATTCCACAAAGTATTTGCCTGATATATAATAATCATCAAGATGTGGGAATACCAGACCACCTTACCTGCCTTCTGAGAAATATGTATGCAGATCAAGAAGCAACAGTCAGAACTGGCATGGAACAATGGACTGGGTTCCAAATTGAAAAGGAGTAGGTCAAGGCTGTATATTGTCACCCTGCTGCTTAATTTAACGTCTATGCAGAGTACATCATGAGAAGTGCTGGGCTGGATAAAGCACATGCTGGAATTAAGATTGCTGGGAGAAATATCAATAACCTCAGGTATGCAGATGACACCACACTTATGGCAGAAGTGAAGAGGAAGAGGAACTGAAGATCCTCCCCCCCCCCTGATGAAAAGTGAAAGAGGAGACTGAAAAAGTCGTCTTAAAACTCAACATTCAGAAAACTAATATCATGGCATCTGGTCCTATCAAGTCATAGCAAATAGATGGGGAAACAATGAAAACAGTGACAGATTTTATTTCTTGGGCTCCAAAATCACTGCAGTTGGTGACTCCAGCCATGATATTAAAGGACACTTGATTCTTCGAAGAAAAAAAGCTGTGACCAACCTAGACAGCATATGAAAAAGCAGAGACATTAATTTGCCAACAAAGGTCTGGATAATCAATGCTATGTCCTCCCAGAGATCATGTACAATTGTGAGATCTGGACCATAAAGAAGGAAGGACGCCAAAGAATCGATGTCTTCAAACTGTGGTTCTGGAGAAGATCCAGACTCCTAAAAGTCCATGGACAGCAAGGAGATCAAACCAGTCATTCTTAAGGGAGATCCAACTCTGAATATTCACCTGAAGGACTGATGCTGAAGCTGAAACCTCCAGACAACTCATTGGAAAAGTCCCTGATGATGGGAAAGATTGAGGGCAGAAGAAGAGGGTCAGAGGATGTGATGGCTGTATGACATCACTGATTCAATAAACATGAACTTGGGAAAACTCTGCGGGA
>JAJLRB010001737.1:0-15652 GCA_020976825.1 Odocoileus hemionus
TAGCAGATCAACCCCTTAAATTTTTGTCACTTCCTCTGTATAATCACAAAAGATTTGATTTAGGTCATATCTGAATGGCCTAGTGTTTTTCCCCTACTTTCCTCAATTTGAATTTTGCAATAAGGAGCTCGTGATCTGAGTCATAGTCAGCAGCGGGGTCTTGTTTTTGCTGACTGTATAGAGCTTCTCCATCTTTGGCTGAAAATAATATAATCAATCTGATTTTGGGTGGACCACCTGGTGTTTGTCCATGTGTAGAGTCACCTGTGTGTTTTTGGAAAGAGGGTGTTTTCTATGACCAGTGTGTTCTTTTGGCAAAACTCTGTTATTTTTTTCCCTGTTCATTTTGTACTGCATTTTGAACTGTCTTTCATCTCCTAAATGAGAGTTCTGTTCTAACACATTGTATCTGCCTGCAGGCTACTTCTGCTTGAGTATCTCACCTGCATTTCAAATCTAAAATATCAAACATGAGCCTATATATTAGCCTCAAAAATGTGTCCTCCAATCCATCATTATCATTGCTTCCAGGGCTACCACCCTTCTCAAGGGCCATAAGGCACTTTATGAACTTTTATCTGAGTGGCTCCTTCCCTTGACCATCCTATCCAGGCAGTTACTTATTCTTGCTGCTCCTTCTTTGATAAGAGTTTATTATTTCTACATGCCACTGTCATCATCTCATCTCCAAGGGCTCCTTACAATGTGCCAAGAAATAGTTCCTCTTGGACAATCTTCTTTTAAGGAAGAATTATTTACCTAGACTATTCAATCTGTGAGCTGAACAAGGAGAGGAAGTGCTATAGTATAATAGAAGATCATGGCATTCCCGGTCCCATCACTTCAAGCAGATAGGTAGGAAAACAGTGGAACCCAGTGACAGACTTTTATTTTTCATGGGCACCAAAATCACTGCAGATAGGGTGACTGTGGCCATGAACTTAAAGAACGCTTGCCACCTTTGGAAGAAAGGCTAGACCACCCTAGACGCACATTAGAAACAGACACATTCTTTACCAACAAAGGGCCGTCTGGTCATGGCTATGGATTTTTCCAGTGGTCATGTAGTGGATGTGAGAGTTGGACCATAATGAAAGCTGAGCACCGATAAGAATTTGATGCTTTTGAACTGTGGTTTGGAGAAGACTCTTGAGAGTCCCTTGGACTGCAAGGAGATCCAACCAGTCCATCCTAAAGGAGATCAGTCCTGAGTATTCATGGAAGGAACTGATGCTGAAGCTGAAACTCCAATACTTTGGCCACCTGATGCGTAAGAGCTGACTCATTTGAAAAGACCCTGATGCTGGGAAAGATTGAGAGGGCAGGAGGAGAAGGGGACGACAGAGGATGAGATGGTTGGATGGCATCATCGACTCAATGGACATGATTTTGGGTGGACTCCGGGAGTTGGTGGATGGACAGGGAGGCCTGGCGTGCTGCAGTTCATGGGGTCCAGCAAAGAGTTCAGACACGACTGAGATCGACTGAACTGAATGAAGTTCTGGAGGGCTAAAGCCACAGAATTGCAAAGAGTCGGACACAACTGGTGCAACTGAGCGCACACACACACACACACAAGGTATTACAGAAACAAGCAATTCATATGTACCTAGATGGAAAATCATTATTATCAGCTTTCACTACTGTTCAAGGATAAACATAGCATGGATTTTGTGTTAAATATCAACCATGTTATGTGAGGCAATGAGAAAACGGAAGTGTATTCTCTTGCATTTCTGTTGGTGTGGATCTTTTTCTTCCTTTGGAATTCTTCTCAGAATCCTTGTATTTATATCTGTCATGGCTCCACATCAATCTACACGTATCTGTAAGCATAGGAGATATTTGAACACTAGATTGCCCTTAGTGTCAATAACTGCAATTCAATCACAAAGGCCTTTTTGCCTTAGCTACACAAATTTCAGTTGTCTACAGTCTTAGCTATTTCTGGGGCTGTTTGCTCTTTAATCAAATGCATGCCTATTCTTGAAATTCAGAGGCATGACTCTCCTCCAGTTTGAACTCAAGCCACCATTTCCTTTTACAAAATTTTCCATGAATGTGTCATATAATATTACTTTTGTGAAGTGAGTGGAGGTTTCTAGACATCAGTGGTTTCAAATGGAGAAAAAAACTAGATGGACAAAGAGTGATATTTGAAAGGTAATTCACTGTTAGACTCCAAAATCTTTTCCTCTTTATTTGTTTTCAATTTTCTGTTGAACCTTCCCCAGTTAGAGTTAACTGAGGGATAAGACAAAATGACCTCTCTACAGCAAACTGCTGTCTGCCTGACTGTGGGTTTATTCTTTGAATATCTCATGTGCAATGCAGTTACAATTGGAACATCAGTTTCCTTTCCCTTTCAGGTTCTCTCCTGTGGTTTAGCTTTTCCCAATTCATCTTACACTGTTGCCAAGCTACTCTTCCCCAATTTCCCCTGTTTTTATTTGTCTATTAGATTCTGATGATCCCTGCTGCTTAGAAAGTCATATGCAATGCCAGGAAGCACTGAACTATGAAGCCATACATTACAGCCCCCCTCTTACTAACCCTCAAATCCTTTCAACTGACATCTTGCTTCCCACTCCTTCTGCACCAGTCAATAAACTGTTCGAGAGGAAAATCGATTTTGTACTGCCAATTCCATCTTGCCTTTGCTGTGTGTCTACTCAAGCTCCTGTTGTGCACTTACGACCCGAACCTGCATATACATACTCTCTTTCATTGGTCTCTTTAATGGAAATATCTTAACAACGGGTGAAAATGGCAATTTACCACGCGTTACAAATGACAACTTATCAGGCGAATTCCTACTGAATAGCTCGTTGGAGGTATTAAAAAATTCGCCCTCCCCCCTGAAATTAGCCAGGTGACTCCTGTTTTCAATTCCTAAGGGTCCAGGCGAAGTTCCCCGGGTAGAAGTAGAGTAGGATTAACATACTCGCAAGTATTCTTGGGCTTCCATGGTCGGCTCAGCCAGGTTATTAAGATATTCACTCGGCAGCTACAATTGCTGGGAAACCTGGGCTATCGATTCCCTGGGTGTGGGATCGATGCCCTGGAAGATCCGGGAACCAGCATAGACCAACCTACCAGTATTCTGACCTTGACCATTACCATGGACTGTATAGTCCATGGGGTTGCAAAGAGTTGGACACATCTGAGTGACTTTCACTAGTGTTCACTCACTCACAAAGTTTGTAGCTCTAATTGAATGGATGGGAAAAAGTGAGTAGTGTATTGGAAAGATAACTGGGTTTAAATTCAGCAGATCAGATTGAAGTCTCAGTTTTCTGTTTATTAAGTTGCATTCTTTTATACAAGTGATTTTAGACATGAGTGCCTATTCCTTTACCTGCAAAAAGGGATAAATTACCCATCCTAATTAATCCATAATATTTTTGGTTGTTGTAAAGTTACAGTCAGGTAATATTTCTGAAAAGCATCAGCTGAGGCTAAAGGGAAAATTTATAAGTTTTGGTGTCATTGTGTTCCAGTGCATTTACAGGTGAGAGGCCCGGCAACTAAAAAGGCAAGGCCATCATCTGACCCTTCCATGAATTTGGAAATAAACAAACATTTTGCTAGATTTTCTAGCTGTAAGTCAAACCACTGCAGTAGATATTCTATTTTCCATATCTCATTATGGTAATACAAAAATCAATCAACTCCCCATGAATTTATTCAGGGATGATTTTTGTGTTGGCAATATCCCTTCTGCATAAATCCATATTTTTCTCTTCCCAAAGGTCAGCTGTATTATGAACATTGCTCTAAGAAAATGCTAGTGGAGTCAATGGTGTTCTACAATAGGGACCCACTTAATGCTCCAGAACATGTCTCCTATGTCTGTCCCTTGTCAAATGTATGCCTTATTGAACATGGTAATTCAATGGACACATTAAACATGTTGGGATATGCAAAACTATTTTAAATAATTTTATCTATAAGATAAAATGGCCAAAACATTTCTGAAAATGAAAACAGTATATAGCTGTTCTTATCTGGCTATAACCATCCAATAGATGATGATAGAAAACATTTATAGAGCTTGTTGCTGTTGCCCAGAATGGTTAAAACGTTGTGTCGTTGGCCCAATGTTGTGTGCGTATCGTGTGGTGCTTTAGGTTTATTAGTAAGAAGGAAAACACTGATAGAAAAAGTCGGGTTTGAGTCTTTGAAAGAAAGTAATGCGTGTAGTTGTAGAGTGGCTTAATCACGAATAGCATTTCAAATGGAGTGAGGGGTGGAAGTGTTGGAGGGTGTATGTATTAAAGCTAGTGGAGTATGGATAGTATGTTGTTGGTTTGGAGAGGGAGTGGGGGGGGTGGGGTATCACTAAAAGTGAAACCTCTTTTAAAAAACATTTTTATTGTTTGTTCAGTTGTTTGCAATAGAGAGTCTTCGTAGCCAAAGAGGCTGCCGCACTCTCTAGTTGCTGGTGCAGGGGTTTTTTAGTAGGGGTTAATCCCCAGGCATGTGAGATCCCTCCCAGATCCCCCCCCCCCCCCCCCCCCCCCCCCCCACACCCCCCCAACCCTCACCCCTCCCACCCCCCACCCCCCCCCACCCCCCCACCCCCCCCCCCCTCCACCCCCCACCCCTCCCCCCCACCCCCTCAACCCCCCCCCCCCCCCACCCCCCTACCACCCCCCCCCCCCCCCCCCCCCCCCTCCCACCCCCCCCAACCACCCGCCCCCTCTTGAAACTGCTTGCCACTTCATTGAAGGTGGATTCCCTAACCACTGGTCAATCAGGAATGTGTTAAATTTCTTTTTAACAAAATTGGTCCACAATGACTGATTATATAAAATGGATCACATATGTGGAGCCTTCATCTATTAATGAACTCTTTGGTTTTTTTGCCATTATAATTTTTCGGTGAACAACATAGTACAAAAAAATGTTTTTATATTTGTCCATATATTTCTTGAGATAAATCAACTATACTTTCTGAAAAAAGTGTTCTGGAAAGCTTGTGCCTAAAGATGTTGTTTTCACATATGATATCTCATTTCATGAACACTGTGCAAAACCCAAAGACTTCGGGTACATCTAATTATCTCAAATTTTAGGCACAAGAAAATGGGGAATTAGAAGGTCAGGTGAAGTGCTCAAAGCCAGACTAGCTAATAGGTAGTACACATATCAGATTCTAATATAGGGAAGTCCAAGGTCACGCCTCCTACTGTTATTATTATAAACTTATATTTCAATGTGTTTCTTTCAGTCAAGCTCACTCCTTCTCAGATTTACCATGCAATGGACTTTAAAGTTGCTTTTTTTCCTTTAGGATACCAGACCCACTCTAGTGGAGCTTCATTCCTGTATACTACAATTATCCTTCCATTCTTGCTCTCTCCATATAAAACTAAAACAAAAGCAAAAGCAAGAAACACATATTTCACTCAGACCCCTCTAAGTACTTCCACTGAGTATTTTTTTTCAGGTTTTGAAAGTTGTTAGATGCAGCAGCTTTTATTAATAAAATTATAAAATATTTCTATGTCATAATACACAAGCATATAAATACTCCTCTAGCGAGGGTACAAAAGCACAGTGAAACCACAGTGATAATCACAAAGAAGAATCAAAGCTTAGTTATGTGTGGAATGATAGTTACTTCGTGACCTTTAAACACATATTCCAGGTTCCAAATAATAGGCGCTGCTGATATAGGAGGGGTAGTGAAAGAGATTTAAAAAAGGAACGACTATGGAAGCCATGGTTTAAAATGAAGAATTAAACTTACACGATTATTACCAAGTCATTCCAGATCTTCCAGTTAAAAAAGATGGAAGGAAAGAGAAAGGGAACAGACAGAACCTCCAGACTAGTGCGTTCACAGGGGAGGGAGTGAGGGAAGTAATCGGATTACGGAGGTTTGGGTTAACAGATGCAACTTGGTTTATACTCAGGATGAATAGGTTCAACAAAGTACTACTGATATAGTATTGGGACAACTGTATATTCAATCATCAGCACACTCCCGCTGAATAAACCCTAAATGGCAAGAGAAATATGGAAAAACGAATGTATATGTGTGTGTGTGTGTGTATGTGCCTTATTGTGATACATTGTGTCACTCTGCTGTTACACCTGAACTACCCTCACACCACAACTCAGTGTGCAAATCAACCTCACCTCTATGTCTAATAAAATAAATTAAAAAAGGTAGATGAAAGAGGGACAAAAAATGATTGAGGATGAAGATGAAAACAGCAAGAGAAGAGGAAGGTTAACAATCATGTCCAAAAGGATGGAAATGGGGATGGGTCATTTGTTTAATCAGATCTGAAAGCTAATTCTGAACCGAGATGGGAATACCAGACCATCTTGACTGCCTTTGAGAATAAACCGCGCATATGCCAGGTCAGGAAGCAAAAGTTAGAAACTGGAAATGGAAAAACAGACTGGTTCCAAACAGGAATAGGAAGTACATCAAGAGCTCGTCTATTGTCACCCTGCTGATTATTTAAACTTATATGCACCGGAGTACATCATGCCAGAAATGCACTGGGCTGGAAGGACAGCACGAAGCTGGATGGTCAAGATTTGCTGGGAGAGAAATATCAATAACCTCAGAAAATGCAGATGACACCACCCTTATGGCTGACAAGTGAGAAGGAACTAAAGAGCTCTCTCTGAATGAAATTGAAAGAGGAGAGTAAAAATGCTGGCTTAAAGCTCAAAACACTAAGATCATGGCATCTGGTCACATAACTTAATGGCAAATAGATGGGGAAACAATGGAAACAGTGACAGACATTATTTTCTTGGCAAAATCACTGCAGATGGTGACTGCAGCCATGAAATTAAAAGGCACTTGCTCCTTGGAAGAAAAGTTATGACCTATCTAGACAGCATATTAAAAATCAGAGACATTACTTTGCCAACAAAAGTCCATCTAGTCAAAGATATATGGTTTTTCCAGTAGTCATGTATGGATGTGAGAGGTGAAAGTTGGACCATAAACAAAGGTGAGTATCAAAGAATTGATGCTTTTGAACTGCCGTGTTGGAGAAGACTCTTGAGAGTCCCTTGGACTGCAAGGAGATTAAGCCAGTCAATTCTCAAGGAAATCAGTTTGGAATATTCATTGGAAGGACTGATCCTGAAGCTGGAACTCCAATACTATGGCTACCTGATGCTATGAACTGACTCATTGAAAAAATCCCTGTTGCTGGGAAAGATTGAAGGCAGGAGGAGAAGGGGGAGGCAGAGGATGAGATGGTTGGATGGCATCACCAACTCAATGGACATGAGTTTGAACAAGTTCCAGGAGTTGGTGATGGACAGGGAGGCCTGGTATGCTGCAGTCCTTGAAGTCGCAAAGAGTCGGACATGACTGAGCGACTGAATTGAACTGAACTGAAGCGCTTACTGAAGTAGTCCCCGCCCCTCACCCCTCCACCCCGCCCCCCCCCCCCCCCCCCCGAGTTCGTCACCATAACACACATAGGTTGGTATTCCGAAGCTTATTGTAGTGTTTTTGGTTTGACTTCTGGTTTAGCTCGTGTGATGTAGCTTCAATTCAATGAAGTACAAAGCAGAATGATGCTGTGTCAGTTCTGTAAGATCAGTTGGCGGAAACCAGTTTTTTTTATTTCTCCTGCTCATTTAGAATTCTCCTATACATCTCTTAAGCCATGGTGATGAGGCAATTCTCAAAGAAGGAAGGAAACTGACCAAACCCACCGGGGAATCCAATTCAGGAGAATGGTGTAAGGAGAATACAACATAGGGGTCAATGGAAATTCATAGGATTACAGCTGTGCAGCAGGTCTGACGAGTTGCTCCCTCTGCTCAAAGAACCACTGTGATCAACGGCTCTAAAGAGGGGAAAAAAACCCTCATAGAATACTTGATGGCACTTTGAAGATAAGATTTTACAGTTTACTTAGGGGAGTTTGAAGCTCATGAAATTAAAAGATTGCTTGCTCCTTGGATAGAAATACTGTGACATAACGCTAGACTGCGTATTTACCCAAAGCAAGAGACCTTTCTTTGCCAACAAATATCTGTATAGTCAAGAGCTATGGGTTTCCCTGGTGGCTCAAGATGAAGAAGTAAAATCCTGCCTGCATATGAGTGGAGACATGTTATGGTGTTCTGTTGTCCTCTGGGGTGGTGGATTGATCCCCTGGAGGAGGACATGGACACCCCACTCCAGTATTCTTGCTTGGGAGCCAATTCACTATGGACAGAGGAGCCTGGCAGGCTGACAGTCCATGGAGTCACAAAGAGTAGGACATGACTGAGTGGACTAAGCCAGTCGCCAAAACTATGGTTTTTTCCAGTAGTCTTGTATGGATGTGAGAGTTGGACCATAAAGAGACGCAGTGAGTGCCAAACGAATTGATGCTTTCGAAATGTGTGTGTTGAAGAAGTTATTGGACTGCAAGGAGATCCCAAACCTTGTCAATGCTAATGGAAATCAGTCCTGAAATTCATTGGAAAGGTCTGATGCTATAAGCAGGAAGCTCCAATACTTTGGCCAGTTGAGGGGGGGTTTCGAAGAAATGAGCTCAATGAAAAGACCCGGATGCTGGGAAAAAGATTGACAGGCCAGGTAGGAGAAGGGGGTGAAAGAGGCATGAGATGGTTGGATGGCCTGCATCGATGACTCGCAGCGGGACATGAGTCTTTAGCAAGACTTCCTGGAGATGTTTTTTTTTTTTTTCTTGAAGGGACAGGGAAGACTGAGTGTGCTGCAGTCTTTTGGGGTTGCGAATAATTGGAAAAGATTTAATGCCTGAACAAACAACAACAACCACAATAAGGAGAGTCTCGGAGGGGGAGAGAGAATTAACGACTTTATTATTGAAGAGTAATCTAAGGAAAAACCAAATTCAATTTTTAAGTGTAGGCAAAAACAAAGCTTCCAATACTATATAAGAGATATGTGTATGACTTCTTTTGTGAACAATAATAAAGCAAAACATGAGTATTTGGAAAAACCATACTTTATGCTAGCATAAATTGAGTATTTTCGCAAGGGAGTGGGTGTTTAAGGGGTATGTGAAGGTGACGTGGGCGGTTATGGAAAAATCGACAATTTCTATGGTAGAAGGAAAAGTGACTAATGTCTAAAAATGAAAAAAAAAAATCAAGTACTTGGCAGCATATGCACATTATTTAGAAATTAATGGAAGTAAAATCCAGGAGCAGGCAGGACAAGAAGATTTCGTAAATAGGTTGATCTGAAGAACAGTGGCTGAGAGAAGTGGGCAGATTAGGGCTGTTTTTTCTATTAGAAAGCCTTTTTTTTTTGAAATATTGTATATGTCGCTCTTGTACATGTCTTGCTTTAATTTGAGATACACATTATATTAGAAAACCAAAAATAAAAACAAAGAGGGAGAAAGGAGACCTATTATAAAAAGTGGGAATGTGTTAATCTGCTTGTAAACAGAATGTGTGGACCTAATAATTTTTAAAAACTCTCTTCAAACAAGAAGTTCAATAGAAACAGTTGTGAGAAACTACGTGCTGATTTTCTCTTCAGCCTCACTGACAATGTTCATTTACCATCCCCAGGTTAGATATTGAGTAAAACAAGCTGCAAGAACAGTTTTGTTTATAACTACGAATTTATCATTCCATGTAATTTTTTATGCCAAAAATAAAATCTTCATTTTATTCCAGAAAACTAGGTAAAATTTAACTCCATTCAGGGAGTAGGTGTAAAGATTATTATTTCTGTTAAAAATAACGTTATAGCAGTTTTATTTAGTGTTCAGCTTTACTCATCCTGGGATCATAGATTAAAAAAAAAAAGCCCAGGATTTGTCTCCAGGCAACTACCCAAATGCAGCAAGCTGAGGAGCAAATGAAATCAGCAAGTGACAAGCTATGGGCATAAGCATAGGGAGAGATGGTGAAATGTGACTAATGAAGAACTCTCACAGTGTAGGGGAGATATCCAATGAGAGGAGACAACAAAGAATAAAATAAGATCTTGGAGACAATGGAAATGTTCCTTTAAAATAGAATGAAAGCATAATTAAGTCAAATGGCAGCTCTCCATTTTTTGATAATGTACAAAAATAATCATCTGAACTGAGTGTTAAGAAGGCAAGGGAAAGAAGAATAAGCCAACTAAAGTAAAGAGATCAAAACACCCAAGCAAAAAAAGTGAAAGAAATAGGAAATGGTGGAAGAAAAATAGCAACAGAACAACACAAAGTAGACTCTTCAGAACATGATTGAGCTGCAAATAACCCGTCATTGAACTTCTAGTTATTATGGTCAGCTAAGAGAAGAGAGAAAGCATCCCCTTTGGCTTAAAACATAGAGAAGTACTGAGTGAAATTTAGTTTCTTTTTAAAAGTGTAAACCCAAGACTAAAAGCAAGAATAGGAAACCCCTGGTAATCAAAATGAAGCAGATCTCCAAGCCAAGAAAGTGAGCAAGAATCATATGAACGTGAGAGGAGCACTGAGGCATGTGTGTGATTACAGAGGTAGAACTGAGCTCCCAAATAAAGTCTATCAAAGTGGAACTAGAAACAAAAATTGTTCCCATAAGTCTAAGACAAGGTAAGGAACCTTCCCTGTCCTGTCTTGCCAGACTCCATCTCTATAATATTTCAAGGGGGAAAAAAAGGGAAGGGGGTGACCTTGATAAAATGGAACTCTAATGTGCACTGTCTCTTATTCACTTAAAGACTTACACTGAGAATTAACACAAAACTAGAACTGAGGCAATCCTGTAGCAGTTAATACAGAATCCACCAGAGGTAGGCCCGACTCTAAAGGCACGAGGCACCTCCATGGAAAAACTGCTGTGTTAATAAGGGAAAGTAGACCATAAGAAAGAAGTAGGATGAAAAAGCAAGGAAATTGGTTAAGATCCATGGTGAAATCTATATAATTATTGGCAATAAACATAACAACAATAATAGTGAAATAATAGCAATGGCAAATTTGGATGGGTCAAAACCACAGTAAAATATGAGACACACATAGACTGGAAGGTGCAATGGGAGTGTCTGAATTCAGTCTTTCTGAAGGCTTGAAGAACAAAGCTAGCAAGCAACTTTAGAGTTGAAACCCTTGTGTTAAAAAGGTTAAAGGGTTGACATGACAAGAAAGCACATGAGGGACGTCCAGGTGGTGTACGGTGGCTAAGACTTCAACCTTCCAATGCAGGGGCCATTCCAGCCTAGTCAGGGAGCTGGATTCTCATGCTGCAACTCAAGATACCTTATGCTGCAGCTTAGATCCAGTACAGCCAAATAAAATAAATAAATGCTAATTTAAAAAAAAAGAATATAGATGCCTATGCTGATATTTCCCTTTGCCATTAAGATCAGTCTTCACCCTTCTCTGGCCTACTCTGTGCATCTAGAGGCTTAGCTCTAACAACTACATCAACAGCCTCTCTGGCTTTCTGGCTTCATGGTTTGTTAGTGGCTGAGGTAGCTGAAGGCCACAGCTCTGATGGGATGACCCTCTCTCGCAGCCTGGAAATTTGCTGGGCACTGCAAAAGCCTGCCTCCTCTTGCCTCTCAGACTTCTGAAGTGCTAGCAGCTTCCTCTGGTCTTGCAGATCCTACTGAAGGAGCTAAGATGATCCATGATCCTTGTTTTTGTTAACCACCCCCCAACACTTTGAGTGCTGCCCTTTCACAAATTTATTCAGTAAACCATTCTGGAACTTACAATTGTGTATTTCCCTGTGTGTTGGATCCTTAACAATACAAAGACAGAACTTCCAAATCAGTTTGAGGAGGAAAAACAGGACAGGAGAAGGTGAAGACAGCTCTAAATTCTAGGAAGCCAGAAAAAAAAATAAAAACTAAACGAACAAACAAGCATGATAAATAGCAGCACTAACTCATATGATATAAAGTAAGTCAAAATGACATACATTTATGTATATTTAAAAAGAACAAAATGATACTATATACTGATCATAGCTACAATTTTGCATAGTAAATTATAAAACCATGGACTGGGAAATTTTATATACCAAATTCAGCTTAATGGTTGCATCCAGGAAGGCATAAAAGAGGATTCAAAATGAAGACATTTGAAATATATCTGAAATACTTTATTCCCTAAGAAAAATAATTGAGGGAAGTTTTGCAATTTATTAATACTTTCACTTATTTTGAGTGGTATCTATGTGGGTGCTGTAAAACTTTCTGCCGTGTTCTGTGTGTATGTTTCATAAAAAAATCTATTTTCCAAATGAGAGCTGTTGTTTCTTACTCAAATCCTGTTGTAATCTTGATTGGTTTCCCTTTTATCAAAATATGACCCACACAATCATTTAGAATAAAAGAAGTCTTAAAATGTCACTGCTAGCTACAAAGATCTTTTCCCCATGTATATATAAATACCTTTGCTGCG
Source organism: Odocoileus hemionus (assembly GCA_020976825.1). Taxonomy (NCBI): domain Eukaryota; kingdom Metazoa; phylum Chordata; class Mammalia; order Artiodactyla; family Cervidae; genus Odocoileus; species Odocoileus hemionus. The sequence goes on from JAJLRB010001737.1 coordinate 12,363, forward strand.
TTACTATTGACATATAAATGTCATCTTCAAGTGCCTCTTAAGATCCCAGGTGCTATGGGATTTACAAAGCACTAAGAAGGCATATCTCAGCCTCAAGCATCCAATGATAATGAGACTTTAATAACCCAGATTATATTAATTAAATAAGAAAAGACATTGCATTAGAGGGGGCATTACAGCCTATTAGGTTGGGTGGCTTCCCAGGTGGCGCTTGTGGGTAAAGAACTGCCTGCCAATGCAGCGTAATAAGAGATGCGGTTTGATCCTGGTCTGGAGAACCCTGGGGAGGGCATGTTCCAACCATTACAGTATTTCTTTTTAGGCCTCCCTATAGTTCTGATGGGGTAAAGCATCTGCCTGCAATGCAGGTGGGACACATGATCTAGTCCCTGAGTAGGGAAGATCCCCTGGAGAAGGGCATGGCAAACCACTCCGGTATTCTTTCCTGGAGGATCCCATGGAAGAGAGCCTGGTGGCTCTACAGTCCATGGGTTTGCTGACAGTCAGACATGATGGAGTGACTAACAACATTACAGGTATATCACATGCTCGATTTCTAAAACCATCCATGGGCATTTTTAACATGAAGCCATAAAGATTTAGCAGGTTGAGAATTAAGAAAATCATAGCGAGTACCATGGACTTTTGATATATCTTAATAAAAAAGATGGAATTCAAAATGGCTGTTCTTCTGAAAAACAACTCTTTATTTACATTTTCATTTTGTCATAGACACTGTAGGATATATGACAATGCAATTCAGATTTCCTTTCAATCTTTATAGGCTTTTCTGTTCCAGATAAGAATATTCTGTTATGCTCTAAGGAAGGATAAATATATAAAAATAGGTATAGTGTTTATCTTGAGAATAGTAAATATATTTGAATTAGTATTTAATCCTTATCCATTATCCTTGTGTACTATTATGGTCATAAAAATAGACCCCTCCTGAAACTCACTCTTGGAAGGATATCCTTAAAAACCCTCAGATTATCTAATAAAAAGAGAGAATTTTTTCAATTAGAAAAGGGCTTTTTTAACAATTTCCCTTATTAAAAAAACCTTTGGGCCCCTGTGTTTACCAAGATCTCAATATGCAGCAGATTTCCATCAGTTGTGTGCCAGTCCTTTTCAAATTGAGTAAAAGGGGTGAAAAAAAAGAAATTTAGATAAATTTTGACAAAATTTCCTAGATAGATTTCTTACAAAAAAAATATATTAAAAAGCCCAAAAATGTAATTTGGGGCACAAAAATTTATTCTTGATGCCATCTTCTGAAAGTGTAGAGAAAAGGTGTACTGTGCTTAACCAACGCGAGAAATAGTGAAATGAAACCCTATTCTTAAGGGGAAAGATGAAAGGAGCCAAACAAAATTTTAAATTCTTTGTGTGCATGAGGTTGGGACTGCATTACTTTTTTTAAACCTTTTTTTTTTTTTTCCATTTATTTTTATTAGTTGGAGGCTAATTACTTTACATCATTACAGTGTAGTTTTTGTCATACATTGAATGATATTAGCCATGGATTTACATGTATTCCCCACCCGGTCCCCCCTCCCACCTCCCTCTCCACCGATCCCTCTGGGTCTTCCCAGTGCACCAGGCCTGAGCACTTGTCTCATGCATCCAACCTGGGCTGGTGATCTGTTTCACCCTAGATATATACATGTGTTTCGATGCTGTTCTCTTGAAACATCAGCCCTCGCCTTCTCCCAGAGTCCACAAGTCTGTTTCTATACATCTGAGTCTCTTTTTCTTTTTTTGCATATAGGGTTATCGTTACCATCTTTCTAAATTCCATATATATGTGTTAGTATACTGTAATGGTCTTTATCTTTCTGGCTTACTTCGCTCTGTATAATGGGCTCCAGTTTCATCCCATCTCATTAGAACTGATTCAAATGAATTCTTTTTAATGGCTGAGTAATATTCCATGGTGTATATGTACCACAGCTTCCTCATCCATTCGTCTGCTGATGGGCATCTAGGTTGCTTCCATGTCCTGGCTATTATAAACAGTGCTGCGATGAACATTGGGGTGCATGTGTCTCTTTCAGATCTGGTTTCCTTGGTGTATATGCCTAGAAGTGGGATTGCTGGGTCATATGGCAGTTCTATTTCCAGCTTTTTAAGAAATCTCCACACTGTTTTCCATAGTGGCTGTACTAATTTGCATTCCCACCAACAGTGTAAGAGGGTTCCCTTTTCTCCACACCTCTCCAGCATTTATTGCTTGTAGACTTTTGGATAGCAGCCATCCTGACTGGCGTGTAATGGTACCTCATTGTGGTTTTGATTTGCATTTCTCTGATAATGAGTGATGTTGAGCATCTTTTCATGTGTTTGTTAGCCATCTGTATGTCTTCCTTGGAGAAATGTCTGTTTAGTTCTTTGGCCCATTTTTTGATTGGGTCATTTATTTTTCTGGAGTTGAGTGGAGGAGTTGCTTGTATATTTTGAAATTAATCCTTTGTCTGTTGCTTCGTTTGCTATTATTTTCTCCCAATCTGAGGGCTGTCTTTTCACCTTGCTTGATATTTCCTTTTGTGTGCAAAAGCTTTTAAGTTTCATTAGGTCCCATTTGTTTATTTTTGCTTTTATTTTCTAAAATTCTGGGATGTGGGTCATAGAGGATCCTGCTGTGATTTATGTCGGAGAGTGTTTTGCCTATGTTTCTCTCTAGGAGTTTTATTTTTCTGGTCTTACATTTAGATCTTTAATCCATTTTGAGTTTATTTTTGTGTATGGTGTTAGAAAGTGTTCTAGTTTCATTCTTTTCTGTGATGACCATATGTTCGTGGATTTATCTCTGGGGCTTTTCTATTCTGATTTTATTATCTTATCTTCTGGTCTTTGTGCCATACCTTACTGTCTTGATGACTGAGGCCTTTCGTTTAGTAGAGTCTGAAGTCTGGAGATTGAGTCCTCAAGTTCCTTTCGTATTTCTCCAATTACTTTGACTATTCGAGGTTTCTGTATTCCAATAACAAATTTGAATTATTAGTTCTATTTCTGTAAAAAACGTTTACCTTGATAGGATCTTTGAATCTAAGATTGCTTTGGTATAACCTATTTTACAATATTGTTTACTTCCCAATCCTTACACGTATTTGTCTCCATCGTTTTTGCCTCTTTGATTTCGTTTCATCATTTTTATATTTTTCTATTAGATCTTTTGTTTCTTTGGTGATATATCTAAGTTTTTTTTCTTTTTTTTGCAATGGTAATGGGGATTGTTTTCCCTTAAAATTTTTTGTTTTCTCATTTTTAGTGTATAGGGAAAAATTTTG